>JAJMKO010000057.1:0-65109 GCA_030569275.1 [Candida] sanyiensis | reverse complement strand
CCGTGATCTCCGCAACAGTCTCACCGCACAACAGCGCGATCTCTACACCCGGTTATCCCCACAACAGCGTTATCTCCGCAACACCGAAACACCCGTTCCCGCACAACAGCGTCTCCACGCCGCCAGGTGCATCCAGACAGGAAACCGCCACCCGGTGGAATGCGCCCCCACAGCCGCGCAACCGCACAACGCCGGCAGGTGCACACCCGAGGCAGCACCTTCGCGGCGCGCACACCACCAACCGCCCGACACCTGCATCCGCGGCGACCCTGCACCTGCCACACACGCTCGCCCCTGCGCGCGCCAAGCACCCAGACCACGGTGCACCCCACATCGTCGAAGCAGCCCTGGCCCTGCGCGCTCCAAGCACCGCCACCGCCCGCGACACGCCACCCTCCAACCCCCGTCTACGCGTGCAAAAAACACTGGTAAATATATTGCGGAACTGTGCTTGACCGAACCCAGAAATGTCTTCGACCAAAGATCCAACAGAGCCGTCCAGGATACCCACCACCGCATGGTCAGTTTTGTCTGATGAACCAATCAATACGGGTCTGGTTTAATTATCAAGCACCGATGAGACAGTGCCCACGGTTGGCAACTCAACTTCCACGAAGGCAAGCTGAGTGAACTCTTCGCGTTCACCACCTCCGAAAGAAATCTGGCTTTGTCCTGGCCATTGGCGGTGGCTTCACGCAGTTTGTAGTCTTGTGCGAGGGGAATGTAGGGGTTGGCAAGTGTCACAACTGCTGTGACTACTTACAGGAATGCTGTGACGATTGAGGTCAGAGTGCCGTCAGTTGCAACGGTCATCGCTAGCATGGATACAATTGCAAGCAGCAACGGGTGTGCGTGTGCGTGTGCGTGTCGATGTCCATATCCATATCCACACTGGCGTCTTGGCGACCGGGGCGCAAATTGCGATGGCTGTTTGTGCTGTGAGAATGGTGGATGGGGTGAGCATGCTGGTATCCGGATCTGATTAGTACTATAGCTTGCAACATTACTATGAATTTGTGTGTGTACTGGTTTTGAGTCCCGGTCAGCTTTTGTCAAGTCATGCCGGCGGCCTTTAAAAAAAAAAAAAATCTCCATCCCATTTCCGGGGTCGGACCGGACCGGCCTTTAAGGCCCTACGATGCATCCTTAATGTGCACATTTCAGCACCCGAAACGCCAATCTGTCTGTCAATCAGCTTGCTCAGAACGGGAAACGGACCAGAACAGTTATTCCGTAACGCGGCTCCTTTAGTCACTGTAGTTACCATGCATCTGGCTATAGCCCATAAGTCACGTACAATAATCCTAGATGCAGACCGCATATCAACGGTCGTGTGTGTTCAGAAACTTGACACGAGGACAAAGGTTGCATGAAACCTGTTCGCGCACGCGGTTGAGCTTGAATTGGTGCCGGACTTCGAAGATGTGAATCAAGAGGAAGCTGTGGTACTATCAGACCTGGTTAATGGCCCTTAGGTCATCGGGACAGTAGACTCAAATGGCGCAGAGGTAAAACTTTTCACGGTGCCAGCAGATCACGTTACGTCATTTCCCTGCAGATCTGTCATTCAATCTCCAACCAAAAAAAAAAAAAATCAAAAAAAAATCAAGGAAAAAGAAAACTCTCTCCCTGTAGTTTCCTAAATGCCAAGATCTCAAGTGCCAAGAGATAGGTCAAACATTTACCTGCCTCATCATGACTACCAGATCTGATATACTCACCGCTACTATACTGCTAGCCATCTGCACCGCTATCGCAGGTGCTGCATTTCTAGTGAAAAGTGCAGTTTGGGAATTTGTGAGCATAGACAGACGCAATTCCATGCAGCTGACTTGTCTGGCCTTCGGATCTTTTACCTTTCAGTGTGCTATTGGATCAGGCGTGGGATGTATCACGAGCGCAGTTTTGACTGGTGTCCTTGCTGCTATTTCAACCATCTCCATCAACAGAACATCTGGTGGTTCAACCGCGCATGACGTGAAACGTGATGCCACTGGTGAGGACGTAATGTTACTGACTGACTTTGCAAAGCATGAGGATATTTGAGCGCCTTGGGTCCATCGAGGTTGAGCTGCCGTCAGTGGGTACTGTGCAACTGGGGCCTTACACTAATGGCCACAAGAGATCAGAAGAAAGCTCTACTGGTCTGCGCATTTGGGCCACCGGTACCGTTGTAATACTGGACTTCAGCAAAGAGACGAAACCTTTGTTGATTGGCTCCTCAGATGCAGCTGATTATGTGATGGTGGGTATCTTGCATTGATCTCACTTAGTAGCCCTTGTCAATGATGTTCTTGCTTATGAAAGTACGGATTCTACTTATTCCGGAGGTTGGTTGGATGATGAGAACAACATCTTCAACAGAAATGAGTTGGCCTCTGGCCGGAGCTTATCAATTCTTCTAAGTGGAAAGTACTGTGCGGCAGCTCAGTGGGGAACTGGCCGTGACGTCTACAGGAGCATTGGCCGTGACAACATTGTTAAGGGAGAAATCTACATCAATGCGCAGGGGAGGCATTGACTACCAATGCCATGATCCTAAAGATGGTGCTGACTGGTGATCGTGATGTGCTGTAACACTGTAACATGTGCATATATGTATTTGATTCTTGAGATCGCTAGCCAAGTCGTGAACCTACCTTCATTAATATACTATCTTCATTAATATAACTGTTTCTTTTTTCGTGATAAGAGAAATTTGAATCAGCGGTCTGGGACCTTCGTGATCAGTTGAAGCCATCTGGCCCCTGGTAGTACTTAGTTCATCACTATCGTGCCTAACACTTACATTAGTCTTACAACAAGACCTAGCTGACCAAAAACATTGTGAATGGCATTTATAATTTATAGATGGAGAAGGCTTTTTTATCTAGCCAACTGATCAAATTTATTTCTGTCACATGTTTCAAACTCACGGCCGAACTGTGTGGTAGACTCCAGGACGAGCTGTCCGGTACCAATGAGCACTCTCCAGCCGCCAGAAACGTAATCGTTCATATCAACCATTGCCATGTCTGTGTAGTAGTAGTTGGCCAATGTTCCTGTCGACTCAGAAAACATTGCCCAAATTGTGTCCCAGTCGTACTGAACAGTGAGATGATGCTCTGGGTGGACAGGACAATAACTGTACTTCAACCCACCCCAGTCATCAAACTGGTGCTGGGCGTCATGGTAATCGCGCTTCTGTCCCTCAGTTTTGAGGCTAGAAAGATGGTCAGAGATCTTGGCTCTGAAAGCCGGGTGGAAGTCCAGCGAGACAGTTGATCCAGAAGTAGCCGAAGCAGTGGCGTTCAGAACGTACTGTGGCTGTCCATCCACGTTGACGGTGATATCAGTGACATGGTGGACATCTTCGTCGTCACCTCTCTTCAGCAGTTGATAAGTGGAGTTGCTAGCCTCGAATGATACTGACGACGAGCCAACGGCGGCCGTCAAGAAGTCCTCCAGTGGTGGTAAACCACCCTCGTCTCTCTTGGCTATGGCCGCAACAAGCATTGCCCAACTGTAGTAGGCCCACGCAGTGGCCCCAACCGTGGAAAGAGCCGAGGTAACACAGGCCCAGTCACCGTAGCAATGTGGGTCATTTGGGGGACAGTCCACGCAAAATTTGACGAAGTTACTCCAGGCAGTGATAGCACCAGAGGTGGCACTTATAGGACCCCATAGTGGCTGGAACCAGCTAGCAATACTGCGCTTGTCGATGGTAGCAGGTAAAGCATCACCAAAAGCGTAGATGGAGTCGCCAAAGGCATTGGAGCAGGAAAGCGTAGAGTTTGGGGAGCACACTTCGGTGGGGGTGACCACAGTCAGATTCTTGCACACGTTGTAGTCGTCACAAAGCAAGTTCTCGTCCTCCAGGTACTCGACTGCCCAAGAGAAGTTTCCGAAAGTGAGAAACAGAGCAACAATGAAGCTGGTCCACTTCATATTGAAATCTTGATATATCGATGATGTAACAGAATGGGAAGCTTGCATGAGGGGGGGGTCTGGCTTTATATAGGACAAGAGGGCTGTGCCGTTCGCACAAAACCACTGCACCTGAAAAAGAACTAACTCGGTCAAGTCCAGGACAGAGAACTGCAGGTAGAGCTGCTTTTGAGGCTGTCTGTAAGGCAATGGTAGCCTGTGCATATATGCGGGAAAGGGATAAGCTATAGTGAAACTGAAACTCTCAGCGATCCATGCGCGGACTTTTGGCGCGTCTGATGTGGCTGTGACAGGCTGGCTCGTGGCTCCTTATTCCTGAGAGTGCATACTGTCAAGATGTGTGATGATTGATAGCATTGACTGTGGTAATCTGACTCTATTCTCTTTCAAGTTAGATCACTGCGCGGTCTGCTAACATTTGCTTCTCCCGCTTTCAGGTCCATGATATAGGTTATCAAAGCCAAGAAACGGGCTATACGGTAAGCGTTGCCCAGGGCCAAGACCTGACGCCGATGTAGAAGTGGATCGACATAGCCTGACATAAACTTGCAGCATAACGCGGCACTTTCTGTAGCCCGGGTTTGTGAATTTCTGAATGATCTTCATAACCTGCTGCAGTAAACACATAAGTCAGACGTGCAGATCCGGGCCATCTGGTGGTGCCAATGTCCATGGCCCATACTTTAAGGCTTGCTGCCAAATTTCAAACACCTGGTGTGGAAAAGTGCCATTCCTATCGGAAGGAAAGAAAAAAAAAAAGGTAATGCAAAACCTGGCTGTCAGCTGTCAAATTGCTGGTTCTTCTTCTAACTCACTGATCCCCTTCACCTTGCCCCCCACCCCCAGTTCACTCGGTGCTTGTCCAGCTGCCTGAGTGTCGAGGATGTCCGATATCTGCCACGTCATCTGCACCGCCTGTGACATCTGCGCTCCTTTCTTCCTCTCCATGGGCGTTGCGATGGAAAGCGACCGTGCAAACGCCCTGCAGTCTCGTGTCGATGATATGGAGGCCCAGCTGGCACAAGAGAGAAGCCGCAGGAACTACGACTCTGAAAGCCAGAGACTGTTGTATGAGCCACCTTCCGGAAAGAAGACATGATCGGGGCCAGGCACAAAAAAAAATTACTGCATCGCCGACCTCCGCGCGATCACCCAAAGATCTGAATTGGACACACTTTAAAAAGTGATATTTATTAGAATCACTACTGAAGCACACACGGACAGTCCGCCTAAGAAGTGTATAGATATGTATGTATGATCTCTTTGAGTATACGCATCACTCATCTCTTCTAGCATTACTTTTGAAATATGCGGAAGCGGGTAAGTCTGGCCTGAGAATCCATTACTATTTCCCCGGGTCGATTCTGACTCATGAAAAAATGGGGTTATAAATATACTGGTCCCCCCGCCTGGTCAAGGATTACCACCACCGTCGTATTGTCGTGATTGCATGCAGTAATGAGTCAACCTTCAGTTGTTGTTGTTGGTGCCGGCGTTTTGGGTCTCTCAGCTGGTCTGGTTCTTTCACAAAAAGGTTACAAGGTTGCCTTTGTGGCGTCAAGCCTGCCATCAGACCCACTGAACCCTGAGTACACCTCGAACTGGGCAGGAGCCCACTTCAGACCGTTCCCAAGCAAGAGCGCAAAGGAGTTTGAAGAATCCCGACTAACGAGAGCCACAGCAAAGTTCTTCCAACAGCTCGCTCATGAGTCGCCAGAGTCATCGATCAAACTGGTCCAAGGCATCGACTACGTTGAGGAGAAGGGCCTGTACGACGTCAAGTCCAAAGGGTACTACGAGGACATCGATGACATGGAGGAGATCCCTGCCACTGAATTGCCTGACGGTGTCGCTTTTGGTGCAAAGTACAAAACCTGGGTGTTGAATGCCCCACTGTATCTCCAGTTTCTTGCTAGGAAGCTGACATTCGAGTACGGGGTTCAATTCCACAAGTTAAGACTCCAGTCCTTGAAGCAGGTGTCGCAGCTCTTCCCGGGTCACGCCATCATCAATGCCTCAGGTCTCGGGCTACAGTACGATGGTGGGTATGATCCAAAGTGCTACAACATCAGAGGTCAGACTCTGCTGGTGCGTGCGCCAAGGGGTAATCCATATGAAACGAAGACCGTCACGCATCAAGGTAAGGATGGCTCGTGGACATTTGTGATCCAAAGACCCCTCGATGGCGGGTTCATTCTTGGGGGTACGAAGCAGCTAAACGATTATTCCTCGACACCAAAGGATGAGGATACAAGAACCATTATTTCCAAGGGTAAAGTGTTATATCCAGAGCTGTTCGTTAATGGTGAGCTGGACATAAGAAATGTCAACGTTGGCTTCAGACCTGCCAGAGAAGGTGGATCAAGAGTTGAGTTTGAGAGAGCCACCGGTGGTGAACTCATCGTCCACGCCTATGGCGCTGGTGGTATGGGATTTGAGCTATCTTATGGCATTGGTTTGAAAGTTCTTGAGATTCTTGAGTCTGTTTCCAAGAAGGCAGCCAAGTTGTGAAAGCTGTGAGATTCTAAAAACTAGTGATTCCTTGGGTAGTGAAACGAAAAGCCTTGAAGGGATCCTCATTCTATCTAAAGATTTAATATACTGCCTACGTCTATGTTGAATAGCCAGATGCACTCTCATTTTATTAGGTCTAGCTCAGCTGGTATCTGGTTGCTGGTGTGCTGACATCAGCTGGAGGTTGTTGTTTTTTTTCTTTTTTTTATTATTATTAGCCAAAACAAAACAAAACACGTCGCCAAGTGCTGACACCACGGACGTACCAGAAGCAACTGCTAGTCAACGTGATATGATGGTAAATAAGTTTGTCCTTGCGCTGTTATATTCGGTGTTTGTGAGCTGCTCTGCGCTGACGTTTCAATTGAAGGCGGACGAGAAGTCCTGCTACTACATTCTCACACAGAAGCCGCAAACAAAAGTGGGTTACTACTTTGCAGTGCAGAGCGGTGGCTCGTTCGACGTGGATTACACCATCACGGGGCCAAACGGCAAGTCAATTGCCTCTGAACACAAACAGAGACAGGGTGAGTGGGTTTTCAACGCCGAGGTTGCTGGCGAGTACGAGTTTTGCTTCTCCAACGAGATGTCCACCTTTGCAGAAAAGGTGGTGGATTTCGAGGTGACACTGGAAGACGACTTCAAGGCAAAGTTGCCAAAGATCAGCAATCCAAGTACCAAGACGATCAGCAATTCCCTTTCTGAGATTGACTCCAAATTGAGCTCCCTCCTGAAGAAATTGCAGTACTATAAGACCAGAAACAACAGAAACCAATCGACTGTTAAGTCCACCGAGACAAGAATCTTTTATTTTTCCTTCTACGAGGTCTTGTTGATTGTTGGAATGGCTGTTCTCCAAGTCACCGTGGTGCAATACTTCTTCAAAGGTTCCAGAAAGCAACTCGTTTGAACGTGTCCTACGGTGCTTGTCTAATTTAAAATATTGCCATGCATGATTAAATAGTAGTATTAACCTCTCTTGTCCAGGATGGTTTGACCAAGAGCGATCTCGGAGAAGCCCTTGTCAATGGCGAATACGGAGTTGCCTCTCAGGATGGTCTCCAGAACCACACCAGTCAACTTCTTCCCGTTATATGCTGTCAGTTTGTTTTTGAAATGCACGCCTTGGTTGGTGATGACCTGCGTCGCTGTTGGGTCAAAGATCACCAGGTCAGCGTCATGGCCAATCCTGATGGATCCCTTTTTATGGGACAACCCAATCTGCTTTGCCGTGTTGAACGAGGTCCATCTCACAATATCCAGCAGCGTCACTCCCTTTTGCTTCAAGCTCTGTGTATATAGGACAGGCAGGCCAAGTCCCACGGATGCAATACCACCCCACGCGGACATGAAGTCGCCTTGCTTCAACTTCTTCAAGTTTGGAGTGCACGGGGAGTGGTCGGAGACGACGGTCGTGATGATATTCTTCTTCAAAGCGTCCCAGAGTTGCAATCTGTTCTCATTTGTGCGAATCGGTGGGCAACACTTGTAAAAAGTGGACTTGTCAGGAATCTCCTCAGAGAAGAACGATAGGTAGTGGAAGCAAGTCTCGGCCGACAGTTTTAGTCCCTCCTGTTGCGCCCTGTGCAAGTATGGAATGGCATCCTTTGAAGCCAAGTGAACAACGTGCATTGGAACGCTCGGGGTCTGCTTCGCTGCCTCGATGATGGTTTTGATGGCGTCCACTTCAAAGGAGTCTGGTCTCGACGCGAGGAAAGATGCGTAATGGGTTGGATCAGATTCTTTGTCATCACTCTGTGTCTTTGTTTGTTGTTGTTGGTGCCCTAACACTTGATCATCCTTTTGCAACTCCGCATGAAACATGAGCAAGGTCTCACTCCCTTCGACAGTCTTCAATGCTCTTTGGATGTACTCTTTGTCAATCGCTGGGAACTCTTCGACTCCCGAATCAATCAGAAAGCCCTTGAATCCACGTACTCCAGCGTTGATCAATGGAACCAAATCAGCCAAGTTGTCAGGGACCAAACCACCCCAGAACCCAATGTCACACCACAGTTGGCCCCTTGCCGCATTCAACTTGATGTTGAAGTTCTTGATATTGGTGGTTGGTGGGATCGCATTCAACGGCATGTCCACAACGGTGGTGACACCGCCAGAGGCGGCACTCTTTGTCCCTGTCTCGAAACCTTCCCATTCGGTTCTGCCAGGCTCGTTCAAATGGACATGCGCGTCCACGAGACCGGGTAGGATGTACAATGGCGACACGTCTCTGTAGTTCTTGGGATCAACATCATAGCGGTGAAGAATTGGGTCGTTTGCACTGACAACGGCCTTCACAATGTCCAGGATCTTGCCAGACTCAACTGAAAAGATGATGGTTGCCGGACTGATCTCCTCGTTGAACACGACGTTGGTGGAGGACAGCGCTCGAGTGCACATGTTTGAAAACAACAGGTGATCAAGTGGTTTTTTTTTTCACTATTGTCAAACAAGTGAGCTTTTCAAAATGTCTGTCTTTCTGAGATGAGCCAGGGCGAATGATAAACAGTACTGTTTTAATTTTAGTAGCTGGTTCCCTTATCAGGACCAATCGGAGACAACACCGCCGCCGCCGTCGCGAAAATTTAGGCCCGAAACTGAGGGGGTGATCGGAGATCTCCGTGGGCTCACACGTTCGAACCTCATCGGCTTCAACTGAGAAACGCTAAATATGGCTACGAGCTGCTAGAGCCCAGCTCACTAAGCGCTTGCACAGAAGTTATACCACAAATAGTCCGGATTTGAAGATTTGAGTCTCGTAATGACTAACTGGCATATCAATAGCGAAGGAAAGATATATCTAAGTGGAGACAGTCATTCCAGGAAACCCATAGAGTTCTTGTGGGCCTTTTTGGCGTCATTCTCTTAGCTGTGCGTCAGATGGGTCGCCCCGTTGAAGAGCCCATTTAACAAACCCCCGAATGGCTTAAGCCTTGATCGCTGTCTGCGGCCTATTGCTTAACTGAAATAAGGAAACGTGAGACCCAGTCGTTGAACACATTTTCAATACAGACCCGTTGCTCTTTTTGGGCGTGAGTGCCTTTCTATTGCTGTTACATGAACTGTGTGTTCGGTCACCTCGAAGCGATTTGGTGGAAATGCCTGCTCCAAGTACATCACAATATGCCACAAGTGGTGGATTTTGTGCAGTTGTGTCTTAAGAAATCTTTAGATGCTCGATTTCAAAGAACCACGTTCTTCGATCGTTGATATATGAACTCAACTTTGTCCACAACCCCCACATCTACACGTTCCTTTTTGTTCTCTATACAGTATGACACGTACATTACAAACCATATCTATGAATGAGTGTCGGGCCATCGCTCACTTGTTGCAAGAAAGCAATCCAGTCTTGTCCCAACAATTCTTTGTAGCCCAGGAGCATCTTTCTGAAGGTTTCAGCCAGCTCTTGGCCTGGCATCTGGTACATGGAAATGGTGTTCACAAAGGCAACCAAGCTCTCGCTGTCCAAGCCAGTGGGGTTTGTCAGGACAATGTTAGCCATGCCTTTGAATGCAGATTCCTTCTCATCATTCTCTTCAAGGTACAAAGTGCATCGAGACCACGACATGGCAAATTCTGGCAAGTGAGCGGCCAAGAATTCTGGGTATTGGACACCAATTCTTCCAATTGTGATGGCAGTATTCTCAAGAAGTGTATCCATCGCCTGTGAATTGAGCAAATCAATCAGAGTTCCAATGATCTTCTCAAGGTACTCTTGAATGCTCAA
Source organism: [Candida] sanyiensis (assembly GCA_030569275.1). Lineage (NCBI taxonomy): Eukaryota > Fungi > Ascomycota > Saccharomycetes > Phaffomycetales > Phaffomycetaceae > Barnettozyma > [Candida] sanyiensis. The sequence continues at coordinate 54,938 of JAJMKO010000057.1, read as the reverse complement.
CCTCAATGCAATCTCTCCAAGGGCCCAAGTGGCATTGTTAACCACTGGAAACGCCTCAGAGCTGGTGTTAGATGTCACAATCTCCAATCCAATATGCCCAATCACCGCTGGTAGGTAGCTTGTGATCTTCTCTGGAATGAAAATGGCAATGTCACCAAGCAGGGCGTACGCACTTTGTCTGACATCGTTGTTCTCGTCAGAGAACGTCTCGACCAACAACGTCATCAAATCATCGTTAATCAGCTCACCACTGTGCTGGCCCAGGCCTTGAATCAGGCCATCCACCAAATCCAATGATGTGATAACAAAGTCTTTCTCTGGCGTATTAATGGTTGGATCAGTCGTGCTTAGCCTGTCCATTTCTATGCACTGCGACAAGATTCTAATGGAACGTTGGTACACTTGGACGGCGAATGGGGCAAATCTCTCACCGAGAGCGGCAGCCATGGAGGACATGCATTCCAGCAGCGGCCATAACTCCTTATCATCGTCGGTGAGGGTCTCCCACTTTTGAATGAGAGGTGGCAAAATTGTCGTTAAACCTCTGTCGCTGAGCTCGCACTTCTCCACAAATGTCTGAATCGCATCGTATAGAATCACAAGGTTTTTTCTTTTGTAGTAGTGGAAACAGGTGCTGAATGTGTCCAGAATCTCCTGCGATGAGGGCTGGATCAAATCAGAGTCGGCACTTTCGATAAACTGAGCCATGGAAGAGCACGCGCCCTGTTGGACAATTTTCTTTCTGTCCAAGGCGCACTTCAAGATCGCTTGGAAAGTGGGAGTGAAGTAATTAGCGTAAAGACCTCCAGAATGGGCCTCTGAGCAGATCCAAGAAGAATACCTTCCTAAAGTCCAGCAAGTAATCTGTCTCACAGCACCCTCAGAATCGTTCAATCTTTCAACTAGGAAAGGGACAAGCTCTGGTAACTGTTTCGATGCAAATTCTATTCCACCTTCAGCAACAGCACCAAAGGCAAGAATGGAGGCTTCTCTGATTGGCCATTCATTGGAGGCAATGCTTTCCTTTAGAATAGGCAAGATGATCTCCAAGACCTGTGCTGGAGAAACAGAGGCCAAAACATCCAGAGTTGCAGCAGAGCACTTTCTCAAGTTCCATTCAGTGCTGAAGTCACCTTCGTCATCTTCGTCCTCATCGCCGTCACTATCATCGTCGTCGTCGTCGTCCAGTGCACCTCCCTTGGTGGTGGATCTGGAGTTGTTGATCTTGTTCACCTTGGCCATGGTTGGCTTGATGTCTTCATCCTTGTCCTCTTGCTCAGCGTCATCCTCGTTGTTCATCAAGGCAATATCGCTCTCAGAGTAAACCATTTTCTGCAAAAGAACCGGAAGGACAGCAGGTAGGTATGGGTTAATGATTTCAGGGTTAATGTCGCTTGTAGCCAATCCCAACAAAAACTCACAGGCTTCCAGAGCAACATCATCTTCAGCCTCACGGATGGTAACCAGAGAGTAGTTCACAACACCTTCAAGGTGAGGGATGATCTTTTCAGGTCTCAATTGAAGAATGTTAGCAAAGGACATGCACACGTTACGTCTGACGTTTTTATCCGCATTTACAGCAAGTTGGAATAGAGCCTCCAGCAGCGTGTCGATTGGGATGATGGTTCCGGTGGTATCAAGGTGGATGACATGGTTGATTGAACTTAGACAGTTCGCGACAACAGTTGTGTTCTGCGCCTGCAGTAGTAGGAGCATTCTTGGAATCATGAAAGTCAGTGGTTTGGATCCATTGACTTCCGCATTTAAAATGTGGTTGGAGTCCTCACAAATCTTGTTGATGGCTGAAGTGGCACCGACTTGGAGGTTGGTATTGGACGAATCTTCGGATAGCTCAAACAGCTGCGGGATCAAGTTTGGCCATCTCTTGGTCCCCAAAGCCTCAAACAGAGTAGTGATGACGCTACCAGTAATGTTTCTAACCAAAGCCACATCATCGAACAAACCCTTCAAAATGTTGGACAAAAGGTAGCTGTCTTGTTCAGTCTTGAACTTGCGAGTGATGTAGTTCTTCAGACTCAATCCTGAGGCTGCTCTTGTCTGTGGGCTAGCAGTATGGTCTGAAACAAGGATGTATAGAAGGTAGTTGACGTAGTCTGGTTGGGTCTTCGCCTGCTCGAGATGGGCAGTGGCTTGCTCTCTTTCAAATTGGTTGGGTGAGAGTGTGGCAGCAAGAACTTGGCGCAGTTGCGAAATTCCTTCAGGATGAGGTTCCCAGGACATAATCAACTCGGAATGAGAGAGGGTATCTTTGCGTCTAGAGGTTCTTTCCTTGGTTCCTTTTGTTTAGCTTAAAAAAAATTAATTACCTGCCAAAAAAAAAAAAAAAAAAATTGTTGATCTGTCAAAACTTCGCGGCAACTTTCCTAATGCGAGTGGTGGAGGTTACCCGGTAAGATGAGGTCAAGCCGGGATGAGTGTGACTCTCTACAAATTCAAAGAGTTCAAGAAGGGTATTTTCTTCATGCATGCTATTTCATAATGTCATTCAATCTCTGTAATTTAGCAGTGAGTTCATCAATCTTTGAGAAAGACTCCTTGTAAAGATTGTCAATCTCAGGGTGCAGCTGTTGAGGTTTCTCAAGTTTCTCCTTGGAAGCAGACGGTTCAAAAACAGATCCATCCACAGTTGTGGAATGGCTTAGTTGAAGCGACAGGTTAGAATTGCTGTAATTTGGATCTGTAACACTGGCTGCTGTCAACATATTTCTGTCTACTGATCTTATGAGATCAATTGGGGATGACAACTTGGACGCATCATTGTCATCGTAACTCAATGTACGGTCATCGTTCGAGTCATTCTCCTTTTCAGTGTCGAAATCTTGGCCATCCTGGTGGTTTAACTCATCATCGATAAGGTCATCGAGCATCTTAATACTTTTGGCGATGTTCATGTGGCCAATAGATTGCGGAATGTTGGCCTTAATCTCATCGATGGGGATAGTGAGCTTGCGCTGGGTTGGGAAGATTGCATTGCTCGCTGATTCGGGACTTTCATACTCAGAAGATGAGGGCGAGTAAGAGCCAATTGAGCCGGAGAAGTTGGACTGTTTGAAGAAGTATGCATTGGGGGCAATCAGCGGGCTTCCATCTTCCACATCTGAGTCAGCATAAGGGATTGTTAAAGACTTGGGGTTGTCGACTTTTGGTGGTTTCTTCACCATTGTCAAGGGCGTGGTGATGGGTAAGACATCACTCACAACTTCATCATCGACACCAACATAGGGAATAGACTCGTATTGGTAGTCAGGTTCTTCAATAGCGGAATCCGAGTCTGTTGAAGCCATTGATACGTTTTCATCAAGATCATCGTCGGAAATCTTGACATCTTGGGAGAAAGTAACAGATTTATTGCCTTTCAGCTCCAATCGAGACCTTGAATCCAGGGGCAGCATATCAAGATTCTCTTTTGATGATTTCTCAAGTTCTTCGTTCTTCCAGCAGTTCAGTCTCGCCAGTCGCTCTTCATAAGTTTCTAGACACTCGGCAGGTGCAAATCCAATCCTTCCGTCATTCACTTTCTTGACAAGCCACCAATAGCCATCCTGGTCGTTCAACAATGTGACAGCATCATCTCTCTCTAGATCGCAATGAGAAGGATCGCCGCCGCAAAACTCAAACAACGCGTAAAGTTTGTCTGGATGAATCTCTTTGGGTGGGGGCAGTGGTGGTTCTATCACGTAGTCATTGAAATCATCAGCTTCCTGGTCGGAACTGGAGGGACTATCGTCACCTTCACAATCTGGTCTGGCTTGCACTAGCACCCGTGGGGACTGCTTGCTTATCACAACTGAGCTAGACTCACTCCCTGAGATACTGGGGGACACTATTCTCTTCTTGTCCACCAACGAGTCATCTCTCATCAGATCTGAATCCATGGAGTTTAGAAGCCCTATCAGCCTTGAGCTGGACATTATCTTTGTCACAGGAGGTGGTGAACTGATGGCTAATCTGGAAGATCTGATGGGCTTGAGCTGTTACGCCAGTTGGTAAATGGTGTGAATGCCCTCTTGAAACAAAAATTCAGAGCCAGCAATTGATCAAAAATCTCCACGGAAAGGGAAAAAGGAGGGCGTCAGCTTCCAGTGCCTTGTTCTCACGGGTACCAGGTACAATCTAAAGGAGTTATGGCGCTGTTTACCAAAATCCAGGGGACAGGGAGGGCAATACTGGTGCCTTATTGGAGCGATCTGGCAATCCTTTATAAAATCTAACAGTTCAAGACTACGCCAAACGCCAAAAAAAAAAAAAAAAAAACTTATGTAAGCTTCTGTACCTCAAATCTCCAAGCTCGAACCTCAGCCTTCCGAGACCTCGATAGAAGGAAGTGATTGGGCTATAGTGGAGAAATGCTTCTCTTCAGATTATAATTTAGCTGAATCTTGATCGACTTCTCTAACCTTTGCCAATTGGCCCTTGCTGTATGTTTTGGAATAATCCAAAACCCAAGGCTCCGAAAATTCAGGGTCAAAAGATACCTTGACTCGAGATCTGTCATTATGCTTCTTGCAAATAGCAAGCCGCATAAACGCAGTGGTGGTCAAGTAGTTGCGAAATCCAGTACTTGTAACAAGGTACATATCCAGCACAGAAGTATCACATTTAAACTACATTAACTTGTACACTAAAAACCACATCACCAGTCCTGCCAGTCGTTTGAAGTCAAACATCATCAGCTTCAGCGCCATTGTCTGTTGATTTTGCAAGTCGTGCTGGAACACATCTGTCGTTTGTTTCATATCATTTTTTTCTTTAGTATTGTTTGTTCCTTTCTCATTGCCCCTTGGTTGTCATTGTGAGGACAAGCTATCTTGCTGAGTGCCTGGAAGGTCAATTGGTTCCGCCTCCTCACTCTCCCTAGCCACTTCATCCTTCAATTCCTCTTGCTTTTTCTGCAAGGCATAGTTCTTAGCGTTCTTTAACTTCAAGAAGGTGTTCTGGCCCGTGCCCAAGACAAAGTAGATCAGATTGGCGAACGGGACCCAGTACTCCGGCTGCAAGTAGTTCTGACAGATCGTCAAGACAACAGGGGTGGTGATCCAAGAAGATTTCATGACGGAGATCAGGGAGGTCTTCAAAGCAACCTTCACGTTGGCGTAGGCTCTCTGTAGTTCGTCCTTGGAGAAGGATTGCAATTGTGGCTTCAGGTTAATCAAGGACACAAACGACACAAATAGGACGTTCAATAGTGGAGAAGCAGTCAAGAGAACTGTCAGGATTTGTGCTATTTTTTTCTTGGGGGTCAAAGGAGGCCTGAACAGGAGGTTGATGATCTTGAGACCGTAGTGGTTGATTGGAGTGCTGATCAGAAAGGAAAAGAGAGCGAACAAAGGCAACTTGGCGCTGATTGGGTGCTTGATCTTGCGATTGAGCACGGTGGTCACTCTGTACTCTTTTGCAATGACACTAGCAATCAGTTCGTTCAATGCCGCCAAAGTGGCGCCTGTCAGGCACTTGGTGAGCAGCGGGTTTTTTGTCAGCTGCTCTGCGTATCTCTGGTTCAATGACTTGGACATCTGCTGACTGTGTGTGTTTCGGGCAAGGATGAAGGAAAGAAAGAAATCAGGAAACTTAAGCAAACAAACAAACAAACGCGCTGGTTTAAGTACAATTTCTGAAGTTGGAGAAACAACAAACGATTTCCCGCTTTCGCTTTAAGCCGCGGTTGAACTGTGGCCCCAACCAAAAGAGGAGATAAGGAGCTGTATTTCGCGCTCGGGAAAATGACGATAGCTGAGATCCGTCCTTCTGCTTCACGTGACTGATCTACCAGTCCCGGGCGCCACATCTCATCTCACCGGGTAACTGCCAGGGAAAATTTTTTTTTCTCTTCCTTTTTTCTGAAAAAGCGAAAAGTTTATAGCCCATTACACTGTTAAGAAGCACATCAATTCTTGATCTGTTCATCCACAGTTTCAAACACACATTATAATCTACAATGGCTTTCACTCCAGGTTCTAGAGGTGGTGCCCGTGGTGGCTTTGGTGGTGCCCGTGGTGGCGCCAGAGGTGGTTTCGGCGGTGCCAGAGGTGGTGCCAGAGGCGGTTTCGGCGGTGCCAGAGGTGGCCGTGGTGGTGCCAGAGGCGGTTTCGGTGGTGCCCGTGGTGGCGCCCGTGGCGGTGCTAGAGGCGGTGCCAGAGGTGGTGCCCGTGGTGGCGCCAGAGGTGGTGCCAGGGGCGGCGCTAAGGTTGTCATTGAGCCACACAGACACGCTGGTGTCTTCATTGCCAGAGGTAAGGAGGATTTGCTAGTCACCAAGAACATTGCCCCAGGCGAGTCTGTTTACGGTGAGAAGAGAATCTCTGTTGAGGATCCAGCCACGGAGGAGGGTGTTGCACCAACCAAGACTGAGTACAGAGTTTGGAACCCTTTCAGATCCAAGTTGGCTGCCGGTATCATGGGTGGTCTGGATGAGCTTTTCATTGCCCCAGGTAAGAAGGTTCTTTACCTAGGTGCCGCTTCCGGTACCTCCGTTTCCCACGTTTCTGACTTGGTTGGCCCAGAGGGTCTTGTTTACGCCGTTGAGTTCTCCCACAGACCTGGTAGAGAGTTGATTGGCATGGCCAAGAAGAGACCAAATGTCATTCCAATCATTGAGGATGCCCGTCACCCACAGAAGTACAGAATGTTGGTCGGTATGGTTGACGCTGTCTTTGCCGATGTTGCCCAACCAGATCAGGCCCGTATTATTGCATTGAACTCCCACTTGTTCTTGAAGGACCAAGGTGGTGTTGTCATTTCCATCAAGGCCAACTGTATCGACTCCACCGTCGATGCCGAGACTGTTTTCGCCAGAGAGGTCCAGAAGTTGAGAGAGGAGAAGATCAAGCCAATGGAGCAATTGACCTTGGAGCCTTATGAGCGTGATCACTGTATCGTCATTGGTAGATACATGAGAAGCGGTTTGTAAAGCGGTGAAGGGCATTTGTTTTTGTTCATAATTTGTATTTTAGTCATTATTTTTATAAACTCTTGTTTATTGTGGGAAGCCAATGTGTAGCAAGTAGTTGAGCTTCTTGGTGGCTGCGGTGACTTGGGCCCTGGCTGGCTGGCTGGCTGCCCTTATCAAGTTCCGGACTGCCTCGCCTCGCCTTTTGTTTTGATTGTGAAGAAATACCGAGGGTGGATAAGTCTCTCCTTTGACTTCCTCTCTGTCAAACTTTCCCACCACCGCACAAAAAGGGCACCTGGGCAAAATGTCGCATGTTGTACATGAAATCATACCCATTAACAGTGATTCTGAAGGGGAAGATGACATTCAGATACTCGGGGCACAGAATAGAACATTCCCCAGTACGCATCGTACAGCACAGGACGATGAGGATGATGACATTGTTATCACCAACGAGGTGCACCACGAACGACCACTGTTTGGACAACAACGACAAGCTCAACAGAACCAGATACGGCTTCACACTCCTGGTGGGGGTGTTCTGATCCCTGGGAATCCCCGGGTTAACAGGTCAGCCCAGCGCGAAGGAGCCTTCTTCGTTGGGGGTCCAAGGGCTAATCCGGCAGCATTTGCCTCTGCCTCTGCCTCTGCTTCTGCTTCTGCTTCTGCAGCGGCACCGGCAACTGCGCTGGCACCGAGACGTCAGATACCAAGGTCTCACAACGGGTTCCGCCACATGCCATCTTCACGGCCTCTTGGGTATGGATATCCAGGAGCACCAGCACACCGTGTGAGGGGAAGGCAATATCTGCCCGGAACCCACTGGGATTACGGTAACCGACTACCCGCGGAAGATTACGAGGATGCTATGGACAACGAGCTGGATGGGATAGACTTTGAGAATGTCGAGCAGGTGGATTGGCGGGCGCGTGGAGGGGTGTTTCCCTTCCCCGCTGGAAACTACGCTCAGGCGATGGGCATCGCCAATTTACTGGGGATTTCTCCTGGTCTGGGCCGTGCTACCAACTTGGAAGATATCCCTGGCCACATCATGGAACGAATTGAAGAGAGCGAAGGGCAGGAGTTTGACCGCAAGCAGCAGGCCAACCTTTCAGGAACTGCGAAACGTGAGGCCGAGTTGAAAGCGATAGCGGCGCTCGTGGTACAACCATACACCGTTGAAATTGATGAGGATGAGGAGTACATATGCACTTTGTGCGGGGTGACATTGGGACTGGGCATCCCAGACGATTGTCAGAGGGAAGAGGCCAGCTTGGCTCAACTGCAAGAACGAACTGGGGTGAAGGCCCCCTTCCAGGCTGCAAACCTCATTACCACCGTTGACAGGGATCTTTCGAAACGAATGTTCTGTCCCCCATGCGGCCATGTTTACTGTGGCCGTTGCGTCAAGAACATCACCAACATCCGCGACGTGCTCAAGAGACAAAAGATAAAGATCAACAAGAACGACAACTCCATCGACAATCCCTTCGTGTACGCCCCTATCAGCTGCGTGGCTGAAGGATGTGGAAAGAGGTTCTCCACTTCCAAAAAGAGGCGGCCTTTCAACGAGATCTACGTTTAGGACATTTTTGTGACCAATCTGAGCTGTAGACGAGGCCCCTGTCAACAGGAAAAAAAAAAAAAAAACCGGAAACAACAGACGCATTTTGTTATCTCCCATTTCTCTAAACAGAACCGACCCCCACCAAATGAAACTGCTCCTTACGTTGCTCTCTGTGGGGCTCATCGTAACAGGATGCATGAATTCCATCTTCACCAAGTACCAGGACAACCAGCATGTGGCTCCGGATCGCAAGTTTGAGCAGCCTGTCCTTCAAACGTTGCAGATGTTTGTGGGTGAATCTTGCGCATTCATCTTCTTCTACTACAACAAGTACACGCAAGCTGTGGGTGGAAATGGCTACATCTCCATCACCGAGGGCCAAAAGCCTCAGCTGCCACGGTCCAAGAGGCTCTTGCTGGCGATCCCCGCTGTTTGTGATATCCTGGGAACAACCATGATGAACCTTGGTTTGGTTTACTCCCCGGTCTCAATCTACCAGATGATGAGGGGCGCGCTCATCCTGTTCGTTGCAATGTTTAGCATCGTCTTCTTGGGCAAGACGATCACCAGAATCGAGTGGAGTTCCTTGGTGGTGGTTATTTTGGGTATCACCATTGTTGGGTTGAGCTCCAACAAAACATCGGGCGAGGACGTTCTCGACTCCCGCGTTGCTTTTGGTATCACACTCATATTACTGTCGCAGATCTTCACAGCCACCCAGTTTGTTGTCGAAGAGCACATTGTGGGAAAGTGGCACATGGAACCTTTGGAGCTTGTGGGGTATGAAGGCGTGTTCGGCGGATCAATCACACTGTTGGGAATGCTGGCCCTTTACTTCCCATTGGGATATCAGAATTCGGGGCCTTTTGATATAGTCAACTCGTGGCATGAATTTGTTTCAAACCCTGCCATCCTCTACTCCTCCATTGCCATCATGATCTCCATTGGCCTCTTCAATTTCATCGGAATCACATTGACTTCCAAGCTTAGTGCCACTGCTAGATCCACCATTGACACTTGCAGAACCCTTCTGGTGTGGTTAGTTTCTCTTTACTTGGGCTGGGAGTCCTTTGTTCTTCTGCAACTTGTCGGGTTTGCATTCCTAGTGTTTGGTACCTTGGTCTTCAATGGGGCCATTAATTTGGATGATCACCTGCCACAATGGTTCACCGAGGACCAAAAACCACCAATTCGCATTATCGACACCATTGATGAACAAGTTGAAAGACAATAACCCGTGCCAAAGGCTGCCTGGTTGCATTTTGTTATGGCATGGTTATAGGTGTAAGTATGAATGCTTATGTAATACTTCAGAAGCGTGCGTCTAATAAAGTGACGGGGGGCTGATCAGTAAATCCGATAAATCAACAACAGCACTCCCTTTTTAAACCAAAAGCAAATTCTCCACATACCTCTAACAATGGATACGCAGAGACTCTTCCGCTTCCAAGGATTCAAACTTCCAAATTCCACAGCACTCAGATCAACTGGCGTGTACGTCTCTGGTGCGCTTTATGCCATTGGTATTTGGGCCTTCCTGGACGCAGTTATCTATAGCAAGACTGCCAACGCCTCCGATGTTCACGTCACATTCGTCGACTGGATCCCAATCATCTGTTCCACTTTGGGAATGCTCGTTGTCAACCTCATTGACAAGAACAACCTGCTGAATGACGCCCTCGGGGGTGCCGGTTTCGGCGGCAGTGACGCAACAACCTGGCAAGCAAGGGTGATTCTATTCTTGGGCTTCTCCCTGTTGGCAGGGGGCATTGCTGGTTCCATCGTTGTCCTCATCTTGAAGTTCTTGATCAAGCAGTACACTTTCCCAACCTTGGGCATGGGCGTTTCAAACGTTGTTGCCAATGGAAGCATCATGTTGAGCACAATCATCTTGTGGGTGGCCCAAAACATTGAGGACGAGTACTCCTACTCTTTGGCTCTATAATAATGACTTGTGCATTCAATACATGAGAATCTAATTAAACAAAAGAAAGAAAAACAAAAGAGGGATCATATTAACAAAACAGTAGTTGCAAGAAGAACTGAACGGAGAGGGGGATGGCACCTCAAAAAAAAAACATTACTTATCCCTCATCACATCCAGTTCAAAATTGCTGAAATTAAACAACTTAGGAAGTGGAACAGGAACTGTGGAGCCTCTTGGAACAAATTGATTGTCAATCTTGAGATCATTGAAGAATGGGTGCACCAAAATCTCTCTCGGGGAGAGTCTCTTGGCTGGTTCATACACCAAGACTTGCATCAATAGGTCAACACCATCATCACCAGCATTGCCTAGAACTTTCTGGAACCGGGAAGAGGCTCTTCCATTGAACAAAGGTTTGGAAAACAATGGTCCATCGTACTTTGGATTGGAATTGAAGATAAATCTCTTATCTGGTGGTCCCAACAACTTTGAGATCTCTCTGAGCTGCAGGATTGGGTCGTTACCCTGAAAGATCGCTTTTCCTATCAACATCTCTGCCATCACACATCCGAGTCCCCAAATGTCAATCTGGGTGGAATAGTATTGGCATCCAACAATTAGCTCTGGTGCTCTGTAGAATCTGGAGCAGATGTACGAAACTGAGGGTTGTTTCGGCTCTAGTCTCTTCGCGGAACCAAAGTCACAGATCTTCAACACACCAGTGGCAGGATCCACCAAGATGTTGGACGGTTTAATATCACGATGGCAAATACCTAAGGCGTGTAAGTAGAGCATGCCTCTGGCAATCTGATATGTGTAGAGCTTGACATGTTTCAAAGGCAACTCCTGCTTATTGTTGTAATGGTGGACAATCTCAATCTGAAGCGTTTCAGGAAGACATTCCATCGCCAAATGCTGATATACCTTCTTGTCATCGGGAGATATATGTGTAAAGAAGTACTCTAATCCAATGATGTTGGGATGATTGGTCATTCGTAAAATCTCAAGTTCTCTGGATTTGTATTCGGTTTGAGCTGGCACTTTCTTGATTGCAAATGGCCCTATCCAAACATCCCCGTCTAACAATTTGGCTTGTGTCACTGTTCCAAAAGCACCTTTTCCGAGCCGTTTATATTGCTTCACGACCATCTGTTTGGTGATGTTGGTCTTATTAGAAGTTGCATCCTGGGCAACGAACTCAATCAACTCTTGAGACATGACGCGGTTGAGGAAGAAAAAAAAAGCTGCAAAACCAAGTAAAGCGGATGAGTTCTTATGGAATTAGGTAACTCAGCGCGATCTATGCCCAAGCTCCTGTGTGTCTATAATGGCAGCGATGGCAATTCGTGTTGGTGGCCGGTAGTATTTGTTGTGTTCCCTACAACCGACCCGTTTTGTTGTCGCATGGAGTGTTTGTGTTTTCCAAATTTGGGATTGGCAAATTCCGAACCCTCGGATTTAGATTTTCACGAGGAAATGCTGAAAAGTTTCAGCCGACGTGGGTGGGCAGGTCGTCGTGATAAATAGTGCCGGCTCCAATCAGCAGACACCACTGAAAAGATGTTTGCTGTCCATTCCGCCATGAGAGTTCCCTCTCTGGGCCGTATCCTTCCAGTTAGAGCCTTTTCTCAAGCCTCTATTCTAAGACAAACCACGCCCTCCTTCCAATCCATCAACATTACCAACTCAACAAAGGATATCAGAAACGTCAACGTTCCCCAATCCTCTACAGCTAACACCTCAATGATCCAGAACCAGATCCACTATTACACCCTATATTGCAATTTCACCAAGAACAACACTCACTTGACGTTGACAGCTGCCACTGAGGATCTAAACTACAAGAAGAAGAACCCTAGCATCACCTTCACTGAGGAGGTTCTGTACCACTATCAGCTACCGCAGAAGGTTAAGATCTCACTATCGACAGGTCAACTCGGATTCAGAAAGTCTGCCAGAGGTGAGTACGAGGCTAGTTTCCAAACTAGTGCAAAGATGTTTGCCTTGATGAAGGAGCGTGGTTACCTAGACAAAAAGATTCAATTGGTGATCAAGAACTTTGGTAAAGGAAGGGAAGCATTCTTTGACGCTTTGAAGGGTAAAGAAGGTTCTGATATTAGAGGCAAGATCACTAGATTGAGTGATAACACCAAGTTAAAGTTTGGTGGTACAAGATCACCAAGTATTCGTCGCCTATGATCTCTCCCCATTTACGTGTTACTTCCCCTGGATTCATGGCTATTTCCCATCTCTGTACATAATCTTAACTAAACCTGGCGTTTACCGTAATCCAACGACATGATTTTAATTTAAACGTGTAGGTTTCAGCTCTATTGTTGTTGCAATTGGTCCTGTGAGCCCTGTGGAAACAATCATGTGACCTCATTTGAAGCCCTAGTGTGGTGTTTGGATTAATGGTCACTTTTGAAAAAGATAGCACCAACAAGCATTTGGCGAAAACATTGTGAAAATGTCGCGCTATATTGCGCAATTAACTTCCTCATTTGGTGCTTTTCGTTCATTGGCGCGATATTTGCGCCAGGGACTCTTGGAGACACTCAACTTTTTTTTTCACATCAAAATTAGTTGTAGTGTCTTCATTTCTAAAGGACACATTCAAAGACATCAAAAATGGCTCCATCCAGTAAGTCATAGCACACAGACGAGAGAAGAACACTACAGAGAGGTAGTCCACATCCCATCACATCTTCAACTATCTCCAGAACCACGCCAAACGGTCAAGCCGGCAAGCCAATCCTTCACCCTCGACACACATTTGAGATAGCTAACCAGTGTAAGGAAGCACTTGTATGAACTATAGTATAGCATGTTTTACAACGTTGAAGCTGACATCACTGTGTGATCATTACTCGTTATATCCCCAAGAGATCAACGCTCTGGAGCAGAAGTCCACCCTCACTCAATACGCTCCTACACCATCATTCAACAAAATCAATGCATGCATATCCTCACTCTTGAGCTCATGGATGAATAGCTGCATTACGAGTCCTCAATACTGTTTCCGTGTTCTATTCTTCTCTGGCCTAATTCCTGATCATTTACTAACAAAATTTTTTCAGCCAAAGCTACCAACGCTAAGAAGGCCGTCGTTAAGGGTACCAACTCCCAAAAGGTCTTGAAGGTCAGAACCTCCACCACTTTCCGTCTACCAAAGACTTTGAAGTTGGCTAGAGCTCCAAAGTACGCCAGAAAGTCTGTCCCACACTACAACAGACTTGACAACTACAAGATTGTTGTTCAACCAATCATCTCTGAGACTGCCATGAAGAAGGTTGAGGATGGTAACACCTTGGTTTTCCAAGTTGACTTGAAGGCCAACAAGCACCAAATCAAGCAAGCCGTTAAGGAGCTTTACGAGGTTGACGTGCTAAAGGTCAACACCTTGATCAGACCAAACGGTACCAAGAAGGCCTACGTCAGATTGACTGCTGACCACGACGCCTTGGACATTGCCAACAAGATCGGTTACATCTAATTGTGTCGCCAATAATACATTTCTTTGTTGTAACATAATATTTGGGGGATTTTGAAGCTAAGTAAATATACGAACCTTATTTAGTTGATTATGACGTTGTACTGAGACCATCTCTCTCTGTAAATCACAAAGGCCTGTTCGAAAATTCTACTTGTACGGAATTCCAGTTGATTTCTCGGCCAGTGGTTTAGCTACAATGGATAATTAAGATTAGCAAATTCTTGCAATGTGAATCCTTGCAACTTCTATAAACCATTCCCACTAAACAAATCCGGTGATAAGTAATCAAATGGGACCCAAACAAATCAAATCATAAACATCGTAACAGCGAAACAAGCAGTCTCTATAGTTGGGCAGTGTCGCCCCTGATAAATGCAACTCCCTTCGCAATGTTTCCAGTCAACGTGTTTAGAGAAACAGATAACAACTCCTTCTCGTGGTCATTCATCTTCAATAGGATGGATGAGTCAATCTCTTCAACACCTCTTGGGCCAAGTTTGACAGGTAGGGAGATGAAACTGACTTTATCCTCAGTGATCTTCTTCACCTCCTTGGCACCTTCGATAGAGTCATCCAAGAAAACAAAACTTGACTCGTAGACAGAAGTTTCCAAACCGCTGGCAGCCTTGATCAACTTTTCAGCCAATTTGAATCCAGAGTATGCCATTGACAAAGTGGCTGAGCCCATGCCCTTCTTGGCCTGGACAACTTCGTCACCGCCATATTGGACCCTGTGAACCAGGGCATCTTTTTGCTCCTGGGTTAGAGTATTGTAAAAGTCTGGGGCACCAACCGAGAAGAGTGGAACAATGGTCTCACCAGAGTGTCCACCAATGACAGGGACGTCCAATTGGGATGGCTGGATAGATTTGGAGGAGTCCAGTTGGGAAATGAATGTGTTGGCTCTCACCAAGTCCAAGGTGGTGACACCAAACAACTTTCTAGCGTCAAAGACGCCATTCTTCTTCAGCACTTCGGCAAAGATTGGGACAGTGGAGTTAACTGGGTTGGAAATGATCAAAACAAAAGCGTTTGGAGCAAAAGAGGCGACACCTTGAGCCAAGTCTCTGACAATACCGGCATTGATAGCAAACAAATCGTCTCTAGTCATGCCTGGCTTTCTTGGGACACCAGCAGGGATTACGACAATATCAGAGCCCGTCAATGCCTTCTGGAGACCATCGTCCTCCGGTAGGTAGGACTCAACGGTAGCATCGGAATCGATGTGGCTCAAATCAGCGCCAACGCCTGGGGCATTAACGACATCAAAAAGAGCAAGTTCACTGATAAGAGGGGATAGCTTCAATAGGAGGGAAAGAGGCTGGCCGATACCACCAGCAGCACCACAGACAGTTGCCTTCATTGTTGTAAGTTTCGGATAAATGTTTTTAAATAGAGTTGGAAACAAAGAGAGAGGACAAGTGATGCAAGCATTTGTAAAAGGATTCCCCTGCCTTTTAAAGGGGTTTGTGCCAAAGGTCATCTTTTTTGGTTTTTTCTTGGGACGCGAAAATTCCCCCATTCAGCGCTAGAGGGAGGTGCCCCCACAAGTCCTTGGGCAGAGCTTCCGCCTAGCGATCCGTCCCTTCCGCCTAGGCCCCACGTTCTATGGTATTGAGGAAAATGGCTGTAACCTTCCGCACAGAGAAAAAAAAAATTGGTGCCACGGATGTCTGCAACCGACACCGGCCGGAAATAAGCTGCCGATGATCAGAACACTCGAGAGGCTCACGTGTTTGGAGGACTAGGGTCACAAGTGTTGGAATCTGGAGTGCCTGTTGGGCTGATAAATAGAACTTGAGTGAGCAGCAGCAGGATGTCCTCCCAGTAGTCGCCTGTTGGCTGTCTCCAACTTCCAAGGTCATTTGCCGATGACCCTGGTTCAGCCGTTCCATAATATGAAAACCGATTGGGTCGTGATAGCATCATCAAGCCTATCGGATTTGAAATTGGTACATTAGAAATTGTCACCCTTGCTGAAGTCTAGATTCATTTCACTTTATATTTCGCTCAATACTGCAAGGGTAGGGGCAAGAGTTTCGTAAATGACGAAGCTTATATTCAGTAGATGATTTAGCTAATTAACAGCAATAAGGCTCTAACTGGTATCCTGGCTAATAATCAGTATTGGACGCACGCACGCGAGTTGATCGTAGTAGCGAGTATGTATAAATAACATCGACCGACATGGGTGTTTCGAAGTTCAGCTTCTTTGTATTAAACTTTGAAGAAGTTTGATGTGACATGTATACGAGTACCTCTGGGTGATCTTAACTGTTATCCGTGTCTCCTTTGGTTTTGATTTTTTGTCATGGTGTTGTTATCGCTGTGTGAAAATTTGGGCAATACGACTCTCTGATTGGCCAGGTTTGGTGATTGTTGGCTTCACGATTTAAAAAGAAAATTGAGGGCTTACTTCAAAACTCCGTGCGGTTAACTTTTTACAAAAGGATCTCAAATTTCGAGTTTCACAAGTCTGAGAATCTTCAGAGCAATTTCCAGGGAGGAGTTTCAATATTTTGTTTGGCTATTTGTGCCATCTCCCTATGTTTTTCTAAATGTGTCAAGGGGCCAGCCACAATGAGAAAAGAGAAGGAAAAAGGTCGTCTTCTATAATCAAAAAAAAAAAAAAAAAAAAAGTTGGACAATTATTGACTGTGCCCTGTGAGCGCTTGGGAATGACTACTGGCTAGATGTTGATGGAAGCTGAAGTGAATGAGGACAGTATGGGTCGGCTCTGCAGCTGGATTTGGATTACAGAGAGGGGAAGTTGAGGCACATTGGTTACAAAGGGAAACGCAAAATAATGCTGCTTTTCAAATATGCCGAACGGTATACTGGATAACATTGGCATAAGGCCGACTATCAGAGGATCATGGAACAGAAACCTTGAGGCATGATTTCAGCTTTTCTTTCCTATACTTGTATGTCGACCTTCGAGTTTAGTAGAGCTTCCAGTCCATATCGTTCCTAAACAGAAATCTGTTAACTTTCCGCAGTGTGGTTGCAAGATTCCAGGTTCAAGTACAGGTTAAAGTGGTTGACCAATCGTGAAAACGGAAGACTTGTTGTATCGAGTGGCGTAGTGTTTGGAGGATCATAGTATCTGAAATGAGCGGCCTCTTTGTGGGGAATAATAATAATCTTCTTAGTTTCAGAAGAGAAGGTTTGGCAGCTTATATGTTATAATATCATAAAAAGGTGTGGTTGCCGCCATATTGCAGGGGTTCATGTAGCCACTAAATTATGTACTGATGTACTGTACAGTTAATTAAGGAATTACTGAAAGAACCAGCTAGCTAGTTTCTAGAATTAGATTTTACTGGACTAGTATGTCGTCGACGTAATGAGGAATATGATCTAGCAGCAGACCAGCAATATACAATTAATATATAAATTAATTATATATATTTATACATATATAGCTGGCTAAGAACGAAACCGGCTGTACGTCATTAATTATTCTTCACAGCTTGTTGTAATAGTACTAATATTTATATGTCATGTCCTCCGCCGGCAATACCGACACTTCGGTACGGCTGTATGAATTAATTACGCAGTAATATAGACCATACGGGCGAGGGAAAACACTGCCATTAATTGTGAACAGGGATCGCTGCGGGGACTATTAAGAGCCATTGCCATCAATTAATATTTGTCAGCTCGCAATGGGTTTTGGGGTTGGTTTAAGTTTGAAGGTCACGGCCGCATGCGCTTTGGAGGGGAAGGAAGCAGACCTTTTGCCATTCAGGTTGCTAGAATAACTTGGATAGACAAGTGTGTATGATTGGTGGGATTCAAAATATATAAGCCACCGTGTTATGCTCCCCATTGTGAAGTATAATTGTTATCAGCGGCTTGTGGCTGGCGGATTTACCAGCTATATGCACTCCTGACAGGAACTGGCATGAAAGATTAGCCAGGGGAAAATTAATTTACCAGCGATCAAAAAAAAATTCGCCAAAACCCACCAAGAAAAAAGAAAAAAAAGAAAAAAAAAAGAAAGAAATTTGTCTCAAGCAATGAATGTTATATTTGCTGATTGGGTTGTCTCGCGGGGGGAATCCCCATTGAAGGGGCCTAGTACGCTGTAATGACGAGTTGGTTTTCTTGAGAGACGCATGAGGACCCGTTGTCAACCAATCAAGGGGCGCTTTTTTTTTGTCTGCGTATTTAGGTTGGTCACTTCTGGTCCCATGTGCCAGGAACCGGAGCAAACTGCCAGGAACAAAGAGGCTGGAGTAAAAAAGACACCCAAGAACTTGTTTTCAGGGATGGGAAGCAAGGCTGAGCGATGGTCCAGAAGCCCATCTTGAAGCTGCGATGAGAATGGATGGGGTGGGACCATTTTCGCGGCGGTCAGCGCGCCCCCGCAAACTAGTACGTTCAAACGACCGGGTTTCGGTCAATAGTTCAGGACTTTGGCTCGGAAGGGGCCGAGGGCCAAAAAGTCACACGCTCCGCGGTCTTCCCTCCGCACCTTCCTCAAACACTGACATCAGTGAGACACATGACTGACTTCGTCGAAGCAGGGACCCCGAGGCCACTGGATGCCGGATGATGCCACCGTGGGTGCGGAATAGTCCCATCGCTGCAGCAGTGGGTGCTGGATCTGGCGGCAAGTCGCTGCAAGGGGACGCTTGTGCACGCGAGTTCCGGGGGGTGCCTGCCAATAGAAGGGAAAAACACACACACACACAGGCGGGAACTGGACTGGACTAGCCCAGTCCCGAGAGAGGGAGGATGGGACTGCAACGTCGTTTGGGTGTAGGAGTTGTAATAGCCTCTATACAGGTTTCCTCTCATTTCCATCATGCCAACAAAGTGGTTCTCGCGATTGTGCACTTCTGGTAACAGCCAAAGAAAAAGAAGGCATTCGCTGTTGGCCCGGTCGACGGATCGTCCCTTACAGCTAGCAGGCAGCACCAAAAAAAAAAAAAAAAAAAACTGGCAAAAACAGACGCACAGAAAAAGGTTCCACTCCGATTTTAAAAAACAAGCCCCTTTCCCTGTTTCCGACACCCTCGGGCAAGAGCAAACTGTTTTAAATAAACACAAACAAAGATTAACCGACACCGGATCGCTTTGTCCCATCTTTGCGCCTCAGCTCTCCAAACAAGCAACACCCTCAGTTTTTCAACAACAAAACAAGCCTTTTTCGGGAAAAACGCGTGCCTTTTAGTACCCCCCCCCTCCCCTGCCCTTCTATCTAAACGACTTCCATACAGCAACAATAATGAGCTCTTCCAAAACGGTCGCCCCGACGCGCAAGAACAAAGCCAAAGGTCGCACGTTCCAGTGCACAGGCTTCCCAGAGTGCCAGATGACCTTCACCCGTTCAGAGCACCTTGCCAGGCACATTCGCAAGCACACTGGCGAGCGGCCTTTTGAGTGCACGCACTGTGGCCGCAAGTTCTCCCGTCTCGACAACCTCAGACAGCACAAGCAGACAGTCCATGCCCACGAGCCAGACACGATATCGTCGTCTTCATCGTCATCGTCGTCGTCTTCCTCTGTTCAAACTGCGACCGAGTCTTCGTCTTCGCCAAAACAAGATGACCTTCCCTTGCCAGCACCAAAGTTGGCGCAACCTACGCAGTTTAAGCCCAAGCACAGACCGAGACCACTTGCACTGCTGCCACAGAAGCAGGTGTACAACGATGCACCATACACCGCGCCAACACCCCGCTCGTCAGGGTCAACAACACACTTCACACTAACCCCAATCTCACCTCATTTCCATGGGCAGCAACTGCAACAGCCGTACACAGCCAACATTCCAACGTTCCCGAACATCTCCAGGCTACAACAGCAGCAGCAGCAACCTCGTGACTCACCCCTTGGCAAGGACGCACTTCACGGGGGCGCCATGGGACTGATATCGCCTTACAACTCGACCTTTGGCTCAATGTCATCTGCGGCGAACACGCCGCTCAACGCGACGTTCGACCGAACTCCGACAGGGTCGTCCTTCAAAGGTGTGGATAAGGCATGGCTCGGTAGTAATATCCCTTATGGTTCGGCCTGTTTGCCCTCCAACGCAGAGGTGTCTTCATTGAGAAGCACCAGTGTCAACACCGCGACGCCACCGCCACCACCATCACTACCACCACAGCAGGATCTCCTCATCCGCACTTACAATTCAGCGGGCGTTAACTTGCCAAAGCTAAAGATTGAGAGCCTTCTCAACGCTGGCAAGAGACTGGACGCCGAGGAAGTTGAAAGAGTGAGGCTACCCCCAGTTGACACATTGGGTATCAGATAGAGAAAAAAGAAAAAAAAAGCACAAGGAGAGATAGGTACCATCCCCAATTTCGCTCCTCAGCTAATGCCACGACTAATGATGTTATGAGATTGAAATTTGTAGTAATTGGTCACCTGGGACCCTCGGTGAATGAGGTAATATTCCGAGGTGGGGGGCTGAACATTTTCAAACCACTTTTCCCTGGTTACATGTTTTTTTTTCCCAAAACCAAACACAACCAGCCCACCAAAAAAGAGAGGAACGAACACACACGACAGCTTTAAAGATGACATTCTACCAGAGACCGCTATCCCAACAACAGCCCCAACAATCTCAGCAGCTGCCAACACCGGTGGGGTCGGCGGGGTCAGCAAGTGGTGGCTTTGACCAATTTGGCACCGCCAGCTCACCGCTGGCAAACAATGCGATGCTGAACGGCACGGGCCAGTACAACAACCTGAACTTGTCGTCGGCTGGCAACGGTTTCTTTGGCTCCAGCGGTCTGGGCAGGGCAGCCAATGCTGCCAATGGTGGTCAACTGCCTGTCAGCCCGACGCTGAACTTCCAATCGTTGTATTCGGGCAGGGCCCGGTTCAACGCCTCAAAGGGATTCGACCTCGAGGACGACCTCGAGTTCTGCCCGGAGATCCAGGAGGCGTACGTGTACCAACTGCGCCATGCAAACTTTACGCATCATCGCTTCAACCCTTACACCTCGACGACTTACACCCCACAGTCGCCAACGCTGAGCAACCACAGCAACAGCAACACGTCGCCGGTATCAAAGGGAACGACGCCAAACACGAGAGCCAGTCCTGCGGGCAATGTGAGCCCAAGAGTTGTCACCCCGAGGGTTAAGAAGGTGCTCGAGATTGTCAACCCAGCCACTGGCCTCAGGGTGTCTTCGCCGGCCCCATACAAGTAGATGTTCTTAACGATTACGACACCCTTTTTTTTTGTGCTTTATTTCCTTTATGACTTGATGTTACTTTTGTTATCACCTCCTCGGTGATGTGCAGTACCCTTTTTTAAACACTGGTGTTTATTCAATGCATTATCTAGAAACCGTTGTTGTAGATTGGTCAAAGAATGGCTTTTTTTTTTTTTTTCTTTCCTTTGTTTCGCGAAGTCTTCGTTTTGTACAAGAGGCCTACCAAAAAAAAAAACATCAACCACGGAGACGGACTGGCACACTGCAACCGGCAGAGAGGACGAAACAAAAGACAAGTTGCTCCTGCAAGAGTCGCTACAATGGACCTGAAATCGCTCCTTTCGAACAATCAGAAAGGAACCACTCCGAATCCCGAGGAGCAGCAGCCACCGCAAGCGGCAAACCCGCTCGTGAAGCGCGTCTCGTCGATCAACCTCCTCGTCAACAACGATGACAGCACCGCCAGCACAATCCATTCATCGAGCCCAGCGTTGGCACCAACAATGATGGAGTCTCCGGTGCTTCCTCCCAAGACCATTGGCCCAGCGGGACCACGGACTCCCTCCAGTCGCTCATTGGACACGATCAAGGCCCGCAGCAGTATCACCTCGTTGACCAACGACACCGACGTTGACATTGACGGCAAGGAGACGCCCAGAGTCGCCAGACGTATGTCGCAGGACTCAGAGGCCAACAGCCCTGTCCTCACAAAGAAACATATACCGAAGACCACGCCGAGCACCTTGCCCCAGGAGCCTGTCAAGCAGGAGGAGGAGGAGGAGGAGGGGAAGAAGAAGGGGAAGAAGAAGCCCAAGAGATACTCCAAGCCACCGATTTGGGCTTCTAAGTGGAGAACTTCGAGAAACCGTGATTTTGGTAACACCGCCATTGGAGACGAGCCAGCTGCGGCACGTGTGCGTTCAATCACCGGTGTTAAGCCTTATGGGGACACGACAAGACGTATTTCCAACTGGATATACTCGCATATCAACAGCGTTGAGCCAGAGAAGCGCAAGTTTTTAGAACTGGAGATCCGCTTTGGACGCATCTGGGACAAGAGAAATGACCGACGCATCCACCTACCCGTCACCAACGAGTGCATCCTTGACAAGGACTATGCGGTCAACGAGACCACTTTTAAGTCCGGATTGGAAGAGAACACTTATAAACAACTCAGCACACAATTGACTGACCTCGTCAAGAGATACCCGAAGAACTTCACCACGACGCAAACGGATCAAATTGATAGGCAATTCAGGGAAACTGCAAAGAATGAGATTCCAAGAAACATTCGAATCTCGTATGACAGGAAGACCAACAGGGTGGTTGAGAACATTGAGAAACGCAAGATTGACTCCCTTTTCGTACATACAGGTGACCTCAAGTTTGACTATAGATTGAGCATTGCATTGGAAATGGTGTCTAACGAGAACCCTGCGCGGTTTGAAAACAAGACTCCAGAAGTAGAGAGACACAAGGTGAGAACCTCAATCACACACCACAAGACCTCGACGAGATTTGACTTGACAAAAGTGAAGCAGACTTCTAAAGTCAGAAGAACGAACCAAATGGAGAACACGGAGCAATTGGAGGTTGAGTTGGAGATTGACATGCCCAAGTTGCTTGCGGCGTATGACAACCTCGAAAAGGACAGCTATACGTACGAAGACATGACTGAGACGCTAATGGACAATGCCCGTCTACTCAATAGAAAGCTTTGAATGCAAAGGGGGAGAGAACAAAAAAAAACTTTTATAACCGCAACTAGCTACCTGTCTCTATAAATTCCCAAAATGTAGGCTAGTCTCGTGACGACGAGGTCGATGGCCATGTTAATGCTGTCCCTGGCCAAGTCGACTTTCGAACCGTCAACCTCGTGCCAAGAGATCGGCACCTCGGCGACTTCAATGCGCTTGCGGATGGCAATGATGAGGATTTCAACGTCAAAGATCCAGCCTTCGGTGTGCAAGTAAGGGAAGATTTCGGCAATGGCCCGTCTGTTGAAGAGCTTGAAGCCACACTGCGTGTCCTTGATGGTTCTGATGCCAAATATGTAGACCAGCGTGTGCAGGCCGTACATGAGGAAGTTCCTGATGAAAGAGCGCTTGACCACGGCGTCAGATTGGACCATGTGTGCCCTGGAGCCAATGGCCACCGCCGGCTCGTCTCTGTCGTTGATCGAGGCTTGCAATTTGGCCACGTCGCTGAATTTGGACGCACCGTCAGCGTCAGCGAATATGGCATACTCTCCTCTGGTGAACTGCATTCCATGGGTCACAGCGCCGCCTTTCCCTCTGTTCTTGACGAGTTTGACGACACGCAGCTGCGACGGTTTCAATTTGAACACGTCATTTGCCAATTCGAGTGCGTACTCTGCAGTGCCATCCTTCGAGCCATCATCGACAATCAGGATCTCCCACGAGTCCCGGAAGTTCTTCCTTAGGTAGTCGATGGTCTCGTCGAGCATGAGTCTCAGGCGCTTGGTCTCGTTGTAACAAGGGACAACAACGCTGAGTTGGATGCCATCGGTCGCTGCCAGCGAGCACCGTTTGGGTAGTCGCTTGGGCTCCGGGTCGATACCCGAGTGGTCAGCGAGCGTTGTGACAAAGGTCTCCTCAGATGGCGCAGCAGGGCGAGGTCTGTGTGAGAAGAGGTAGACTGCCGAATAAATCTTGCCTGTGTTAGTATTGATGATGCATTGACTCCTTGGGATTTCTCCGGGAACAACTCACAAGAACCAACGCCGTGGCCAGCGCAGAGCCAGCGTATGTCAGCGCAGACATGGAAACAGGCAAAAGGAAAGACAAACACGCGTTGGCTTTGACGTGTTATCTTTTCCAAGTGTTCATTTTTCAACGCGCTACTTCCAAAAAAACAAAAAAAACAAAAAAAAAACACGGGCCTAATCAAATCACGAACAAAATGGCAGCATGGGAGGCTAATCACTGAAACCATATTAAATAGCTAACAGCCCGTAAAAAGATCTTCGTTCATTCACATTTTATTTTATTTTACACTTCAGAGCTTCCAGTACTGATATGTGTCTGGAGTCTCCTGACTGACAGGCACAAGCTCCTTCTTCTCTTCCGTCTTCTCTTCCTCATCGTTAGCATCCTCTTCGTGGGATCCGATCGGGTTAGCAATGACAGCGACCCGAGGAGCCTTTTGCGCAATCATAACAGCCTCCTCCGCCAGCCTGGCACCTTCCTCAAGCTCATCGGCCTGGACAGCCTCCATCAACTTTTGGCGCACATTGATCGTCTGCTTCTTCAACGTCAAACGGTCCAGAATCAAGTCCTTGCGCTGAGCTGCCAGCTCCGCACGCTCCTGGTTCAGCTGCTTCTCCAAGAGTGACAGCTTTTGCAACTTGAGGTCAACTTTACCCAGTTCAAGATCAACCAGTTGATTTAGCAGTTCAGCGGACGTCGACTTGATCTCCTCCTTCGCTGCAGTGCTCTGACCAATCACGGAACCCACAGTATACTTGATCGCCTTTTGGACATCGGCATCATTCTCGAGGAATCGTTTGGAGGCAAGCTCCGGGTCAATGTTTTTAACCAAGAACTTGATAGTCTCCAACAAAGCACCGTTAGTGCCGGTGCGCTCCACTTCGGACCCATTCATGTTGCTATTGACGGCAGTGGTGTTGGATTGTAAATGTCTCGACAAGTACTTGTCCTCAATAGGAAGCTGGATGAACTTGGCAACGGCTTGGTACTTGGTACGGGAGCCAATGTGCTGTGAAATCTTGTCCCAGTCATCTTCAAACAGCTCCACACCTTCGAGCAACAAGAGGACCTCCTGGTCAGTCCATTGTACCGCGTCACCGTGATTCTGCAAGTTTTCGAGCTTGACAAAGTCAGAACTCGTGAAGTTGGCACCAAATTGACCCTCTTTGAATGCGCGCGCGCTGATCGAGTTCTTTGCCTTCAGGTTGTGGTATCTGACGTTTGTGGAGTCGTTGCCCGTGACACTGCAAACAAAAGTCTTGTTGTTGAGCGTCGTCTGGAGTCGTTCTGGCTCGTTCAAAGCGAGTGCATCGCTGCTAGAGTCATAAATGTTGCGTCTGAGTTCAAGGTTGAGTGGGATGTCAGCTGGCGCCACTGGCGCGGTCTCCTCTTTCACACCATCCTTCTTCCCGTTGCTCAAGGTTCGTGCCTGCTGAGTGTTGATAATCTTGGTGTCCTCGGGGATAAATGGCTTCAATCCTTCTGGCGTGTCAAGTATTATCTGAAAGTGTCCCGTGTATTGTGGCCCCAGAAGTGATGGCTTCGTTTTCGGATCAATCTGGTAATTGATCAACCCCCATTGCTCCAAGAAGGCATGCACACGTATTATGGACGCGACATCTGCTGCAATGTTTCTTCTGGTGGCTGTGACAGTGAGATACTCGATTGGGTTCAGTCTGAAAGTATGGATCATGAAGTCTCTAATGTCCTTGTAGATCTTCTCGGTCTTGAAGCGCGAGTTGTTGTTGAAGAACTCGGGCAAGGATCTCTTTTCAATCTCATGGACCTTCTCGAAATCAAACCAGGATGCGAATTGTGGCAGCACAATAGGCTTAGTCTGTCTTGCCAGGTAGACTCTGGCTTTCTCCTCGATCTTCAAGGACTCTGCAGCGTAGTCGACAGGCTCCGACGCAGCTGGAGTTGCGGAGGTATCTGGCGCTGGAGTTTCAGTGCTGGCAGGCGTGGCGGCATCCTGCATAGAGTCTTCTTTGACTTCTTGGGGTGTTGACATAGTTAAGTTAGGAGTATTATATTGTGGAGGGGGCGATCTTAGCCAATAAGTTTTCCTGTATGTGAGGGACTTTATGCTGTTGTTCAGGTTGAATTTGGTTGGTTCTTTGTTTTGATTTTGGTTTTGGTTTTGGTTTTTTTTTTCTTGACTGGAAGAAAATGGAAAATCTGTTAGTGCTGAAAATTACCGATAGCTCGGCAGCCTCTGTTCTGAAATCTACCCACAAAGAAAGACAAGCGTCACTACGCGATTTTACGCGTCGCAGTGGCGACTTGACATGACCACAATTTTGACAACACAAAACACAAAGAGAGAGAGAGAGATAGAGAGAGATGACGGCTGATGAAGAGGATTTGATCGTTGAAGAGCTGATCAAGGAGGGAGAGATGAAACATAAATCTTCAGTTGGACCCAATGAATTTGACGATCTCAGCGACCAGATCAAATTGGAACGGTTGCAAGGCCTGGTCAAGCAATCTCAACTCTTCTCCAATATCATCGGTGAGACCCTTCTTCAAAGCAGCTTGGCCAAGAAGAAAGAGAGAGAAACTCAGGAGGATGTCAAGACGATTAAGAAGGCGAGATCTTCTCGGGGGAAATCCATCACTACTTTCTTCAAAAAGGAGGACAAAGAAGCCGATGATTCCACCACGGTATCGGAACAGATCAACACCATCAAGCAACCTTCGTTAGTGACAGGAGCAAAGATGAGGGATTACCAGCTTGAAGGTACCGAATGGTTAATCTCCTTATACGAAAACGGTTTGAACGGTATCCTTGCCGATGAGATGGGCTTGGGCAAGACTATCCAATCAATTGCCCTCCTCGCATTCCTATACGAACAGGGAATCAAGGGCCCCTTCCTTATCACTGCACCATTATCGACAGTTGGTAACTGGGTGAAAGAATTCAAAAGATTTGCACCCTCAATCCCTGTTATCGGATACGTTGGCCTCAAAGATGACAGAGCTGAGCTCAGAGAGCAATACTTTGGCAAAAATGGTGCCAACTTGACAGTGGTTGTTACGTCTTATGAGATTGTGCTGAGGGATTTCGACTTCTTGGATAGGGTCAGTTGGAAGTTCTTGATTGTTGATGAAGGGCATCGTTTGAAGAATATCAACTGCAAATTGATTCAAACTTTGAAGAGGTTGAACACGAGTAACAGGCTGCTATTGACAGGCACCCCGTTGCAGAACAACTTGAATGAGTTGTGGTCCCTTTTGAACTTCATTTTGCCGGATATTTTTCATGACTTGGAGATGTTCCAGAAATGGTTTGACTTTAGCAGTTTGACCAACCTTTCGAGCAAAGTTCAAGACGAAGAGGCAAAGCAGCTCATCAACTCCCAGATCCAGGAAAGTCTGGTAAATAATCTGCACACAATCTTGAAACCATTCCTACTGAGAAGGCTAAAGAGAACTGCCATGACTAACCTGCCTCTCAAGAAGGAATTCATCGTTTATGGGACATTGACGGCCAAACAGGAAGAAATTTACAAGAATGCTCTTTTCAGATCGTTGAAGCAATCGCTGATGAGGTTCGCTTTCCTAGAACATTTTGAAGTTAACCCAGACCCAACGTTGACGAAGCAAGATATTGGCAGCTTCCTTCTCAAGAAGCTCCACCCAGAATACATTGAGGTCAGAGACAGCGATGACGAGGACCAACCAAACTACCTAAGATCCCAGACCGCTGCCATTGTGGCCAGTCACACCACTCCCAAGATAGAGAAGCTAGAAAGCGTGTGGGGGTACATTGGGAAGTGGGTGACGAGCAAAGGTCTTCAGAACATGATCATGCAGTTGCGCTTGATCTGTGATTCCCCATATCTTTTCTACCGTCCATGGGACGATGGTCAAATCATTGCCAAGAAGCAGCTACTTGAATGCTCAGGCAAGATGCTGATACTTGACCAACTTCTGAAAGGCTTGATAGCCCAAGACCATAAGGTTCTGATATTCTCGCAATTCACCAAAATGCTTGATTTAATCCAAGACTACTTGGATTTGGAGGACATTGGACATTCTCGGTTTGACGGATCCACGTCACAATCAGACAGAGAGGTTGAGATCGCGGAGTTCAATAACACCCCAAGCATTAAAGTCTTCCTGCTTTCCACAAGATCTGGCGGGTTGGGGATCAACCTGACCAGCGCCGACAGTGTCATCATATTTGACTCTGATTGGAACCCACAGGTTGACTTGCAGGCGATGGACCGTGTGCATAGAATTGGTCAGACCAAACCTGTTGCAGTGTACAGATTGGTTACGAGCAACACTGTCGAGGAACTAATCCTTGCCAAGGCAGATTCGAAGCGAAAGTTGGAGAAGTTGGTCATTCAGCTGGGTAAGTTTGAGAGTTTACGCAAGCTCATCAAAACCGATAAGTTGATGGGTTTTGAGAAGAAGGCTGAGAAGGAGAACAACTTGACAGAGGAGTTGCGACTGCTATTGGAGGATGAGAGATTCAGGAACGACTCCAAGGTGACCGATAACGTCTTGTCGGAACTCGAGCTGACGGAGCTGTTGGATCGCGGTGTCGAGTCGTATTGCAAGACTACACTCGACCCAAAGAAGTACCCGCACGTGCAGGTGTTTGAGACCCAGTCTGCCATTGAATAGTGACAGTACTGCTGTCCAAAATGAGATGTTGTAGAGAGATCCTCACCCACACACCACACTGTGTCGTGTTTTGAAAAATTCGGGACGGTCAAAGTTGGGAGAGACCGGGACTCATAAGAGCAGGAGGCCACGCAATGATCACCAAGTACTTCTCCAAGGTTGTCATCAAGTTCAACCCTATTGCCAAGGAAGGTATGTGCTCATTCCCTCATCACTGTTCCCAAGAACGGAAAAAAAAAAGAACAAGGACGTTTACTAACGGCTCTTCCAACACAGCTAAGGCTGCCCGCTTGTTTCTGAGTGCCATCCCACCAGCTTTAAAAGGTTCGTGCTCCATCGACTCTGAAGTGCTCACAGCCACCTCCAAGAACACCCCAATAGTGAAGGTGACATTCAAGGACAAGAAGACGCTGGAAGCTGACCCAACCCAGCTAAGCTTTGGCGAGCTCAGCGAGCACTTTGACAGACATTCGAGACAGCTACAGATCAAGGAGAGTATCGAGTCATAGAGAAAAATCACTTTGGATATTTAACGAATTTTACGTGTATATAGTCGGCAGCACCTGTAGTTAAGGCCCTTCCTTGGGTTAAGTTTCTAGCCGAAGCCATCTCATCTGTTTCGCGGAGGTTTAAAAACACAAAAAAAAAAAAAAAAATTCTGGCGGTGATGTCTTTGTGAAGGGCGTTCGTTACCCATTCCAAGAGCCCTTCACAGCAAAAATATATTCACAAGCGATGGTAAAGAAGCATTTGAAACCAAAGTTCTACGATGACGAGGACGATGTCGCACAATACCTGGCGCAGAATGGCTCAGACTCCGAAAGCGACGGGATGGAGACACTCTCGTTTGGCTCTCTCAAGAGCGCACAGGCCAAGTTGGACCAAATGGAGGAGAGCAGCGAGCCCAAGAAGAAGAAACAGAGCACAAGGAGCAAGAATTACAAAGAGGTTGTTCCTGAGAGCGATAGCGACGGGAGCGAGGGTTTCTTTGATGAAGAGGAGGAGGGCTCAGGAGCCGAGGCAAGTAGCAAGAAGAAGGGCAAACACGCACCAAAGGAGGCCTCTTCGAAGAAAAGAGTTAGAAAATTGCGCCAGATTCCTGGACTGGAGAGCAAGAAACCAAGTTCGTTGTACACTGATATCAGATTTGACGCTGCTTTTGGTAAAGCCAATGCCGAAAGAGTGAGAAAGGACTATGCATTCCTCGACCAGTACAGAAATGATGAGATCAAGGAGATTGACTCTATCTTGAAGAGCCACAAGGTGAAGAGAGGGTTGAAAGAGCGTGAGATCCAGGATTTGGAGTACCAACGAACGTCGTTGAAGTCGAGGCTCGATTCGTTGAAGAACAAGGAGCTGCAGCAGCAAGTTTTGTCCGATTACAAGAAGAAGCTCAACGAGGGTAACAGTGGATCCAAGTTCTACTTGAAGAAGTCTGAGCAGCGAAAGATCATTCAAAAGCACAAGTTCGACAGCATGAGGGCGTCGCAGAGAGAAAAGGTCATTGAGAGAAAGAGAAAGAGAAGACTGGGAAGAGAGTTCAAACAGCTTGAGTTCAACAAACCAAGGGATTGAACAACCAAAAAGAAAAAAAAAGGGGGGGGGGGATGGGGCATTGGACGAATATAACGGTAATACAAAAAGAGTCATAATAGAGACAATATCAGTACATGACCATAAGAGCTTGAACATATGTGCAGATCAGTCATTAGTGCATGGAACAAACACAGGAGGCGAGGGGCAAGGGAGCTGTCTATCAATTTCCTCAAAAGTCAGGCCGCTAAGCCTTGCCCTCGTTGGCCCACCAGTCCTCCATGCTGCCTTTGTAATTGCCCAGCTTGTCATACCCAAAGATTTGGGCCAAGTCAGCAGCGGCGGTGGATCTGACGCCGCCCAAACAGTAGAAAATCAGCTCCTTGTCCTTGCTTGGCTTCTCGAACTTGAACACGTCCTCAAACTCCTCCGGGGACAAATCGAGGGCGCCTGGAGTCGACTTGTATGGAATGTTGATGGCAGTTGGGATGGCACCTTCGGCAAACTCCTCTGGCTCACGCACATCAACGAGGATCTTGGAAGGGTCTGGGTTGGCAGAGAGCTTCTTGATGGCATTGTAGTTGTACAACGTTGGCTCCGGTTGTTCCGAGGTCAGACGTTGCTTGGCCTCCTCAGGAACAACCTTACCAGCGGTGGAGGATTGGAATCTGAGTGTTTGGAGGGCAGATGGCGCTCTGATGGCAGCATGTCTGGTAATTGGCTGTCTGCACGCAAGGATCGCAGCTTTGGAAGCAAGCCACACTGGCTGTCTAGCGAGTCTGTACATTGTACTCGGTGTGGTTTGCAAAAGGCGGGTTTCGTTATAAAGAGATGAAACCGCTTTGTATAGATCACGGGCAAAGTCTAGACTTCCAAATGTGGAAGCATCAATAGGAGGGGGGAGTGGGGGTGCCGTGTGTTTTCTTTTTCTACCAGCACATGACGCAAAGCTTCCTAAATAGGAAGTCAAGGCCTACATCCAATCGAAGCACCTGGAAAAAAAAAAAAAAAACATGCCACAAGACATGCTCCAAGTGCCACGACTCGATTAGCTCACATTTCAAAGCCCATTCATTCCCCACAAAAAAATGAACCCAACTGTTGTCAGATCCTTCCAAAAATCCGCTACCAGATTCTCCGCTGGTGCCTCCCAAGGTAACGCCACCACCAGATGGGTCACTTACTTCTTTGGTATCACTGCCATGATGGGTGCCGGCGCCAGTGTTCTTTACAAGATGAATGAGGAGAACCCTATCTCCACTTCTTTCAAGAAGAACGGTGTCAACCAACCAAAGAACTAAGACAACTGTTTTACATACAGTAGATTCGGCAGTTATAGACAGACCTTGGAGAAAAAGGTGAGGTTGAGGCTTTGTTCGATCAAGTTTGACTCATTCCATATTCTTATAAATAGCGATACATTAGAGGGTACCGATGGCTATGTAGAGATCATTTATGCCGTTAGATTTCGAGAAAGGATCCCCTTTGCTCTGCATACTGCTCAAATCTTGACACGACTTTTGAGAGATACCTTCAACGCATTGACTACTCATGGGTGGGGGAGGGGGGTGGCTGGTGGCAAAGGGTTGAGCCAATCGGGGAAAATAATCCTGGAAGAAAGGCGCTAATATTTACTACTTGAAGGATAGAGGCCAGGTCCAGGGCTCAAGAATCCACAAGGCTCGTGGAACTCTCCTCTGTTCATTGCAACCTGCCTCGAAGAGATCTCAGGATGTGACAGAAAGTCTGTCCCGAGCGCCTCAGACTCACGTGATAGTCACGTGCTGAAAATTCCGACTCGACTTACACTTATACCTTGCATCCTAATCCTGACCGCCCAGTTCATTATATATAACGCAGGAACCTTGCCGGTGAGCGTTTCCAAAATTGACTGCTCATTCTCCAATTCTATTCGGCATTTGCTCCCATCATGCCGCAAGTCGAATCAATAGAGAATGGCCCCGACACCATCAGGTTACTGGTGACGACAGACAACCATGTGGGATACAACGAGTCTGATCCCGTGAGGTCTGACGACGCGTGGATCACATTTGAAGAAATAATGAACGTGGCACGCGATGAGGAGGTTGACTTTGTCCTGCAGAGCGGTGATTTGTTCCACATCAACAAGCCAACCAAAAAGTCGCTTTACCATGTCCTGCGTATCCTGAGACGGTGCTGCATGGGAGACAAGCCGGTGGAGTTAGAGCTCTTGAGCGACCCGGGGCAGGTGTTTGACGATGGGTTCAACGTTGTCAACTACGAGGACCCAAACCTCAATGTCGCGATCCCGGTGTTCAGCATCAGTGGCAACCACGACGACGCATCGGGCGCCGGGTTGTTGTCCCCATTGGACATTCTGGGAGTCACGGGGCTTGTCAATCATTTTGGGCGTGTTGTCCAGACGGATGAGATCACTGTGACGCCCGTGCTGCTGCAGAAAGGGACGACGAAGCTGGCGATGTACGGGCTGGCAGCTGTCAGGGATGAGCGTCTGTTCAAGACGTTCAAGGATAAGAAGGTGAAGTTCCAAATTCCTTCAATGGCTGAGAATGAATGGTTCAATCTCATGGCCGTGCACCAAAACCACGCTGTCCGGCCCAACACTGCATACCTTCCAGAGCATTTCCTGCCGTCGTTCCTCGACTTGGTCATCTGGGGCCACGAGCACGAGTGCGTCCCTCACACCGTGACCAATCCACGCACCGGATTTGATGTGTTGCAACCTGGGTCCTCTGTTGCCACGTCATTGAGCATCTCTGAGGCGGTTGAGAAGAAGGTGTTTATCATCAACATCAAGGGCAACGACTACTCATTGGAGCCCTTCCGTTTGAAAACGGTGAGACCTTTCCACATGGCTGAGTTGCAACTATCGCATGAGAAGAGCCTGAGACCGGGGGAGAAGGGGAGAAATGACGTTACACAGTTCCTTGTTGAGCGAGTTGAGAGGCTGATTGAGACGGCAAACGGGGAGTACGCCGACCTGAATCCAGATGCTGACTTGCCCTTACCATTGATCAGAATCAGAGTTGATTACACCGGTGGCTATGAGGTGGAGAACCCGAGAAGATTCAGCAACAGGTTTGTTGGGCGTGTGGCGAATGCCAATTCTGTTGTGCAATTCCACCGCAAAGTCGAAACGGACAAATCATCCAGGATGAAGGCGACCTTTGCCAGTGAGGGATCCAACGATGAAGGGAGCGTCAACATTGAGACATTCATCAACGGCTATTTGAAAGAGACCGAGTTGGGCATCCTGCCGGAATCCGGCTTCAACAATGCCATCAAGAGGTTTATACAGAATGACGACAAGACGGCGATCAAAGAGTTCTTCACCAATGAGCTGTCTGAGGAGTTGAAGAACTTCTTGAAGATTGACGACTTGGAAGTCAGGGACGATGACAACTTTGACAAGATGGTCAAGCAGTACAAGAAGGACAGGCAGACGCAAAAGTCGAGGTCGGGAACTCCTTCGGCCACTGGCAACCACACTATTGCGCCAATTTCACACACCGGTGCCAAATCACTGAGGTCAGAAGAAGCCCTTGCATCTGATGATGAGGATGAGGAAATGTCCAACGCTGTCACGTCACCTGACCCTCAAAAGTCACGGGCCCAAAGGGAAAGGGCCCGTGGTGGCGGGGCCGTGGTTCCTGTTAGAGCAGCCAGGAACAAACGAGCAGCCCGAAAGGAATTTGTTGTCGTTTCATCCGAGGACGAAGAGGAGGAGCATGAGATGATCATCTCCTCAGATGCGGACGAGTATGCTGCTGTGGGAGAGAACCAGGAAGATTCATTCCAGGAAATCAATTCCGATAGCGAGCCCGAACCTGTCAAGAAGAAGGCCCCAGCAAGAGTTAGAAAAGCTGCAGCCCCGGCCAAGAAGGCTGGCACCACGAGGACCACGAGGGCCACGAGGAAAGCTCCTAAGAAAGCTGCTGCGCCGGCCAAAGGCACTGCAGATTCAATTGCTGACTTGTTACTAAGAAAGTGAGTGTAAATACCCCATGCATTTGGCATAACCTTGCGTGACGCGTCTCCTTTTTTTTTTTTTTTGTTGAGTCATTTTTGTAGTGTGCGTGTTCAAGGTGGAATAATTATCAACACTTTTGGTTCGGCCACTCCCATAATCGTTCTTTGAGACCTCGTTTAAAAGAAAAAAGAAAAAAAAAAAAGAATAAGAAAAGCACATGAGCCAGGGAATTTTAAAAAAAAAAAAAAAAAAAACACTGACAAACCACTGTTATTAGTTCGGGACTTCTATTTAACGGCACCAAAAGCCGCATTCCGCTGATAAACGTATAAACAGACTCA
Organism: [Candida] sanyiensis; assembly: GCA_030569275.1. Lineage (NCBI taxonomy): Eukaryota > Fungi > Ascomycota > Saccharomycetes > Phaffomycetales > Phaffomycetaceae > Barnettozyma > [Candida] sanyiensis. The sequence goes on along the minus strand of JAJMKO010000057.1, from coordinate 20,652 downwards.
ACCCAAGAACTCATCGAGCTGCCTTACAAGAGCGCAGGCTCCCGTTTTGCACAGCCTAATCAGAGCCACAGACAGACACACATCTATTTTCGAATTTCCTTGAGTCTAGCGAACATGGACGGGTCTCTTGAGCCGCAGCTGGACTCGCTCTTTGTGCTCCGCCACGCGCAGAGAGAGGACAAGATCGCGACCACGGTGTCGTCGATCGAGATTGGCCACCGCCGCCCCGTCAACGAGTATGTCGTCTCGGACACGTACAACCCGGGGCTGGCGACTTTCCAGAGCACGGGCAACAAGTCCAACAACGGCTACACGCAGTCCATCGACATGGGACAGAAGATCCTCACCTATGTCCAGAGGCACATTACCACACCCATCGTTGTGCTCAAGTTCCACACGTCGCCGTACCTCAGGTGCGTCCAGACAATCAAGTTCATGGTGGACTACATCGCAAAGAAGCACAAGGACGAGAACAAGCTGATCAAGGTGGTCATCTACATTGACCACTTCCTCTCCGAATGGCTCAACTCGGAGCTCGACATCAACTACTACCCTCCAAATGACAATGGCGAAGGACTCCTCAGCTCGGCTGTCCAGTACCTCAACTCAAACCTCGCCTTTGGCTCCAACGATCACGTCGAGGTCAAGCTTGACCTCGACGACAGCTACAAGCACGGCCAGCCGGGTCCTTACAATGAGAGCTTCCTGCAACAGTACACACGAATGAACACTGGAATGATCTCGTTGGTCAAGGATGCGACAGCCTCCATTTCAGCAAACCCGCAGCAGAGGGAGATTTTGCTCGTGATGACCCACGGTGCGGTCGTCAGAAGCCTCATCTCCAAGCTGATTGGCAAGTCTCTCTTTGTTGAGGTTCCATTGGCATCGATGTCGATTGCGCAGCCGGTGCATCGCGACAACAGAAACTACTTCTGGAAGCTCCTGGAGACTGATATTGAGATCAAGTCCAACATCACGTTCAACCAGGTCAATTTCTACTCCAACAGCGACCCATTCCAGGATATCCAGCTCACTTTTGGCTCGTCAAATGCCTCCCATTTGAAATTCCCCGCCAACCACGATAGACCAGCTTCCAAGCGCTTCAGATCGCAATCGCTGTTGGCACCAAAGCATCCACCGGAGGATTCCGACGACTCGTCAGACTCTGATAACGAGGGAATCACGTTTAATGTCGGCCGCAGAAGACCGCAAACCACTATTCCACAGACAGCGAGTGCCGACAACCAAAAGAGATTCAGATCGACCTCGCTATTCGGTCCAACGCTACGCAACCCGTTCTTCAGCGACGATGAATCCCCATCAACTGACATGCAGTCGTGCAAAGTACCTCTTCTTCACACGCCAAAACCACGCAGATCGAAGTTATCCTTGCACGAGTTCATCGCTCCCAGCGACAAGAAGGTCAGCGACTATCAAAACATTGATGCTGATGATGGCAACTCCCCTGACCACCTCACCAATCCAAACGCGGAGTTGCATGTTCCCGAGTTGTCGGAGTTATCGTCCTCCAACAGTTCGCTCAACAGCCTCAACGACTCCATCAACCACCTATCCATCTTCCCTGGATCCTTTTCCACCTTGAACCACGCTGGTGAGAGAGAGCTGGCTACTCCAAATGTCTCTGACTACAGCCTGTCAAAGTCGGGCAACTCCTCCATTATGACCTTGGAGGATGCTGGCAATGCACAGGCGGTCGTCTCCTCCCGTGAGGCGTCCAAGTCCAAGAGCTCAACGTTTGACAGAGCGGCCATTGACCAAACTCTCTCGGAGATGTTGACGGCAGGGGAGACCGATGGTATACCAGAACCAGAGAAGTTTCACGAAGCAGACGAGGACTCCCCGAGCTGGATGATGTCGTTTGGATCTTCGAGTAAGCCAAGGACCGCTGCTGAACCAGCCACTGCCAAATTCAAGATTGATCTGTATGGTAAGAAGAACAGGTATGGATTGAGCCTCTATGACGAGACTGATGATGAAGAGGAGGAGCCTTACACGGGTTTTGGAAGTGCGTTCAAGAACTCTGGTTCTTCAACAGCAAAGACCGGTTGGTTCATGGGAAGTTGAGAAGAGAATGATTAATTACAGGGGTGACTAGTTTTTGTTTTTGGCGTTAGGTATTTATAGAGTGACGTTGTATTTGGGATGATTAATAATATATAGGTTTTAATTCATGTGCGTATTGCTAATTGTGCGATATTAGATACAGAAACCGTCATTAATGCTGTCAAGATTCATACTATACATGTGAACACTGTTGATACGATACCAGTACCGTATATCAGCATCTTTCGTACTAAATCTCTTGATAGCCAACAGGCAAAAGAAAAGAAAAGGACATGAGACGGAAGCTCTTTAGAAAGTAGATAATGCATGCGTGTGGGGACGATCAGACAGCCCTTTAATGTCTAGTTGGATCTTGGCGCCTCAACACCTCAACAGCAGGTCCCAACAATCTCTGGAAGCCACGCTTGTCCAAAGTGGCAACATCGACATCCGATGTGGCCACGACAGTGGCAGCTCTTGGCGTGTCATTCAGCAAGGCCACCTCACCAAAGTAGTCACCACGGTTCAGCGTGCTCACTTTACCCTCGCCAGCCTTCTCGACATCAGCAAAGCCCTTGATAATGAGGTAGAAATTCTCACCCACTTCGCCCTCTTTGATAATCACGTCGCCAGCCTTGTAGGACTCAGTGTCGAGGGCATCGGCCAGCTTCGATCTCTCAAACAGAGACAGTTTCGATAGCACAGGAACCTCCTTGAGGAACGATTCGTAAAGCTGTCTCTTCTTGGAAGTCTTAGCCAAGAGGATTCTTCTAAAGGTCATTCTGTCCAAGGCCCAGACAATGACATCGGACTTTGCAACAGTGGTGGCTGCTCTTGGGGCATTGTACATGAGAGCGAGCTCGCCAAATGAGGAACCTGCAGAGCTCTCATTCACCTTGTCGCCATTGACAAAGAACTCCACGTCGCCGCTCTCAACAACGTAGAAGTAGTCACCTTCGTCGCCTTGCCTGATGATTTCCTCACCTGCAGCGAACTTCTTCTCAGCGAGGGCATCCATGACGGTCTTCAGCGAGTCCTCATCCAGAGAGCTGAAGAGAAAGTTTCTAATGACGTACTGGCCCAGTCTGTCCAATTGCTCGCGCGTCTTTGGGATGACTGGTGGTTTCCAGTCGTCAGTGATGCCATGTGGGTTCAACGTCTCTGCGCTGACAGAGGTACGTCTATTGGCGTTGAAAGTGGGAGGCATGTCGTGGATGACCGGTTGGACTGTGTGCGAGGAGCGTCTCGCTGCCAGGCCTGATTGGTCGCTGGCCACTGGGTCAACCGTGGCATTGACAGCCCCACGATTGGCCTCGCCGACAGCAAAACCGGACTTGAAGATGTCGCCACCAACGACAGAGCTCGAGGCGGTGGTGTGTGGATCGACGTCGTGGCCAGCAAAGTGATGATCATCGTCGTTGAATGGCTGCTTGAATTGCGGCTCGCCAGTGGTTGGCGTTCTGCGGGTGACCAAGTGTTGCTTTCTCTGTTCTTCGAGCTTACCTTGGAAGAAGTTGGCGCAGAACTGGATCACGTCCGTTGGCTGCTGCTGCTGGACAGAGCGGTTCAACTCGTTAAGGGCGTTCACGTACTCAGCTGGAAGGGCCATAGTGCTGGTAAGTTGAAAGGTGAAGTTTAACAGTGAGAATCTCTCTCTCTCTATCGTGTATTTTGATGGGGCCGTTTTTGCTGATTTCTGGGATTGGTCGGAACTTAATTACGAGGGTAAATGGTATTATGTCAGCGGGCAGCGGGTAGCATCGAGCGGGGCTACATAACCCTCATACCTTGCATTTGCATCCATCTCTCTCTCTATAAAGGTACAAACATTGTTATCACCTGTCTAGGCAACCATATCCCTGATTGGGGCTCTCTCAGCTTCGTTCTCCAGCTTTTGTCTCTCAATGTTGCGCTGCTGACTCAAGATATAGGTGATCAGCCATCCACCAAATGCCAGGGTCACTGCTAGCAGCAACACGTTGACTGGGGTTGGGTTGTTATCATACCAGTTCTTGGTGGCAAAATCGAGATAAGTCTGGAAGTAGTTGAGCAAGCCAGAAGTACACATCATCAACCCGTACACTTGGCCAAATGTTGTGAAGCCAAAGACTTTTGCACTGTAGTCAGAGACCGCGGTGTAGTAAAATGGTCTGTAAGTGACAAGGACACAGATTCCAATGACTTGTGGTAGGAACGATGGGATCAGGCCACAGACCCCAATGGCAGTGGAGACACCGAGTAGAATTCCCAAAATGTTGACAGTCTTGACGTTATCGAGCAGCAGGCCGATGAAAGGAATGGCAACGACACCACCCAATGGCAGTGCAACGTCAAAGATGTTGTTCACCTTGAGGGCAACCTCTGGGCCCAGCAGAAAATCCTCTTGGGACTTGATCGTGGCGACGAAATAGTTGATTCTGATCATCTGAATCGTGGTGAACCCACACATAATGTAGAAAAAGGGCGATCTGATCTGGTGTGAGACAGGCTTGCCATCGAGGATGCCAAAGATGTTACCTGACTTGTGGAGGATTGTCTGTTCGACATACTCTTCGTAAACAGACTTTCTGCGCTCGCCGCTGGCCGTCCACGATGTGCTTGGGGCCAAAGCGTTCTCGTCACGGTCATGGGCCGACAAGAGCGATGTTCTCTCAGTCGGGTCGGGAATGATATTGGCACCATCATCGCCTTCCAGCAACTGGCCATTCTCATCCAGGCCTTCAATGACGAGTTTCTGCACGGTTCCCAACGTCTTGTAGCTCTCATTGGGCATGATGAACAATTGGCAGAGGAAGATGAAGACTGGGAACACGAGGAACAATGTGAAGAATTTTGGCAATGTGACCTCCGAGTAGTTCTGGTATATCAATCTGTAAACGAGGAAGACGGCGCTCGAGGTGTCAAATGCACCAGTCAGCAGCGCTAGGATCATACCACTGTATTTTGGGAAACTGTTGGCCAATTGGAAACTGGAGATGAAGACAAAGGGTCCACCAATGGCAAGCATAACATAACCGCTGAGGAAAGGGTCCATAGCATTACCCAGGAACGAGAAGTACTGAGCGAGCATCGAACTGCCTAAAAAGATGAAGACGGAGCCAATGAACCCGCAAACCCTTGGGCCATAGCGGTCAAGCACGTTGCCGACGACAAGCGCCGTTGCGTTGGTCACCATCGCTGCAACGGTGAACATTCTGTTGAGTTTCAAATCCTGTGCCACACATAGCATACCCTTCTTTGTGGTCTCTGGGTCAATACCCACTTTGCATAGTTGGTGATACACGCCTTCGTTGATGAGGATGGGCTTCAACGCAGCAAAGCCAAAGATTGGGCCGGCGGCAAAGAAGCACCATACGATTGCGCAGGTGACTTGCAAGAGCCTGAGGTTGGAATGAGTCATTACCAATGTGATACACTTCTGCTGGCAGCAGGGGGAGGGGAGAGATCAGAAGTGGCCAAATGTCTGATGATAAGGGGGTTTAATTATATCGCTCTCTTTGGCCAGCAGCCAAACTGGTTTGGTTTGTTTAGGTAAGCCGGAGAGATAAGAGATGCTTCGGGCAAGCGCGACTCGATTATGCCGGATTAGAACACATTTTCAGTAGAGAAGCCACTGAGAAACAGGGGGTTGATACTACTTTTAGGGAGCTGTGGAGGAGGGAGGGGGTCCATTATTTTTAACTATGGAATATCAGGGTTCTGACGTCTATTCGTACCAGGAGATCAGGAACATCAAACTCAAGCCAATGAAGACGCAGATCAACTGGCCCATGGCCTTGAGGAGCTCTTGCTTTCTCGTATTGTTCTTTTCCATCTCCAACACTTCTGGGATGACACCGACAGTCGCAATGTAGAGGAAGCCACCGGCTGTGAAGGGTAAGGTCAAGTCACCGGTTGTCACCGAGGTGCCAAACAGGCCCGGCGAAGCGTTGGTCGATATCGCATCCTTGGCAACCTCGGTAGTTGTTTGACCGAACGTTTGGATGAAGATTCCCAAAAATGTGCCCAGATAGGCACCGACAGCGGTCAGGAACTGAGAGTTCATCGCCTGCCATTTGGTGAAGCCACCTTGGATCAACAGGGCAAAATCGCCAACCTCGTGAGGGATCTCGTGGAAGAAGACAGCCAGACACGTCGTCGAGCCAACGCTCTTGGAGATGTAGAAACTGGCAGCAATGGCGAGGCCATCGGTGATGTTGTGGCTGAAGTCAGAGATCAAGTTCAAGTATGCGCTCGCCTTGACAGACTGGTTTGGGTGTTTGATGACGGCGTCGGAGTCGGAGTCGCCGTCGGTCTTCTTGTGCAGCGCATCAGCGCCGACGGTCTGACTGGCCGAGTGCGCATGTGAGTGGCCACTGTGCTCAACTCCTTGCTGATGCTCGAGGATTCTCAATGACTTGTCAATGAGGAAGAAAACAATGAAACCGACAAAGATAAAGACACCAAGAATGGCGTTCCTGCGCTCGTCAACAAGAACAAATGCGCTCTTGGAGTGGTCAATCGCCTCACCGACAAACGTTTGTGGGAGCAAGTGAAGGAAGACATCGCCAAGAAGACCACCAATGGCGAAGCTCACAAGCAGCGAGAGTTTTGACGGGTCAATGCTGGCTGGGATGAATGCGAGGATCAAGTTTGGTGGACCGGAAATGTACGTCGTGGCCAACAAGGCGTTATAACCCGGGTTTTCGAAAGGGAAGAGCTTGGAGAAGGCATAAGAGATCCAGCTCTCCGACCCATCCTCGTGCTCTTTGGCCTTGATGATGTCCAACTCCTTGACAACGTCGCAGGCTGCCAATTTGTTTGACAAGACGGCAAGATTGACATCGCCGTTGGCGTAATGAAGCGGGTCTTGGAAAGAGACCTCGTTCTGTGGGGAGGCCGCGTGGTGGGAATGGCCGAGGACAGTGGCGGCCAGTGCCAATTGCGAGATCAGACTGCTGAGCTTCATTGCGCTGTTGCACTGGGGTTTTTTTTTCTTGGTTGCGTGGTTGTTGTTATTTTTTCACACCTGATTTTCGATCCCAGCTACGATTGACAACGAGAATGCTACAAATATCGACATCGGTTCTTAAATCATTCAATCTGTCTACGCTCTGACATAGTAGTCCCACTGCAACCACATCCAAGTCAAAGTACCAGTGCTAACGAGGGCTGGGCCAAGCAGGCCTTTGCCCCAAACGGCAGTCTTGTAGACCCGCCATTCGAGCAGGAAATGGACAAAGGCGACGGCATAGCTCCAGAACACAATCTCGTAGACCTGCTTGTTGTTCAAGTGGTAGGCACCGTAAAATCTGATGACCGAGGAGATGAAGGTCCATGTTCCGAAGGTACGCGCAGACAAGCCGGTGACTTGCGTAGGCTTGTTAGAATACACCTTCTTGCTGATTTCCGGGGTCGTGTACGCCTGGACAGAGTTCAAAGCGGCAACCAAAGAGATTAGCAGAAGAGACTTAGGCAGAAGGCCAGGGGCCTGTGGGATGTACGGACCGACAATAGACAGAATTGAGGACATTGCTGCTGTTTGGAGACGAATGAATAGGCCCATTGAATTGGGAAAAGAAGATTGTGGTCGGGTATCACACAATATTGGACCGGCGAATCCGCGCCGGGTAATCAAAAAAAAAAAACACCAGGGGTGAGGAAGCCTTTCTTTACTTTTGTTTTGGCAAAAGCACCAAAGTAATATACAGTGGTATTGCGGCTCTCGATTCAATTGCAAATGTCTGACGACCAATATACCACAGCGTTGTCGCTTCTACGCAAGGTCCATCCAAAGCGTCTCCCACAACATCTGACCAACGTGTCGCGTCTGAACCACGACATATCGGAAGATCTGTTGTCCACCGTCGATGTGCCCCTCTCCATTGGCAAGGACATTGAGACGGGCAAGGATTTCTTGCAATGCGATTACAACCGTGATTTGGACTCCTTCAGATCACCCTGGTCCAACAAGTACTTCCCACCGCTGGACGACGATGAAGACTCCCCGTTCCCATCGGCCGACTTGAGAAAGCTGGAGATTGCGCTGAATGACGCAGTTGATGTCTACCGTGATCTGTACTACGAGGCCGGTGGGCTGTCCTCTGTGTACCTGTGGGACTTGGATGGCGGTGACGGTGAGGGATTCGCCGGCGTCGTTCTTCTGAAGAAGGTGAATGACGGCGGTGCCTGGGACTCAATTCACGTGCTGGAAGTTGGATCGGGTCATGGCTCTGTCGAATATAAAGTGACATCAACTGTTATCTTGGAACTGAATGGGGAGGAGGACCACTTGAAGCTGAATGGAAACTTGATCAGACAGAACCAGAAGACTCTGGAAGTTGGCGATGATAAGATCTTGTCCCACGTCGTGAATATCGGCTCTTTCATCGAGGAAATCGAGTCCAACCTGCGCAACTTGCTCAAGTTTGTCTACTTTGATAAGACAAGGGACATTGTTGGCGAATTGAGATCCATTGGCGAGTTGAAAGATGTCGAGTTGAGCAAGAAAAGACAGGAGGAAGTTGCCAAGGGTATTTCCGGCCTCTAACGATAAATTACGATATATATAAAGATGAATTGGGCTTATGTAGTTCATCTTTGCCTACGTTCTTTTTCTATGCAGACTCAGTTCATTGTAAGGCAGACTGAGATGCCATATATACCAATGTCTAAAAACCGGATTTCCTATTCCGGCACTGGTGGGGCTCCTCCCCCAAAAAAAAGACAAAAAAAAACATAAACACCAACGACAGCGATACCAGCCCCCTAGTTCAACCCTCTGAATAACCTGAACCCATCCATGTCACCAACCCCTACGACGTCGCGCGTCTATGCCGACGCCAATGCACTCCAGCCACCGGCCTGGTCAGACTATGAGAACCTCACCATCATTTGGGACACCCCCTCCAAATACGAGATTGTCAAAAAGCTGGGCCGTGGCAAATACTCTGAGGTGTTTGAAGGTGTTGCGTTGGATACGGAGTCCCGTATCGTCATCAAAGTACTGAAGCCCGTGAAGCGCAAGAAGATCAAGAGAGAAATCCAGATTCTGCAGAACTTGCAACAGGGCATCAACGTGATTGAATTGCTAGGGGTCGTTCGTGACGAGGTGAACAAGACGCCGGCATTGATATTCGAGCATGTGGACAATGTCGACTTCCGTGTGCTGTACCCTACGCTAAAAGACAGGGATATCCGCTACTATATCAAGGAGTTGCTCAAGGCCCTCGATTACTGCCATTCGAAAGGCATTATGCATCGTGATGTCAAGCCACACAATGTGATGATTGATCATAACAAGAGACAACTGAGACTCATTGACTGGGGTCTTGCCGAATTCTATCACCCGGGCGTGGATTACAATGTCAGAGTGGCCTCGAGATATTTCAAGGGCCCGGAGCTTCTTGTGGACTATAGATACTACGATTATTCCTTGGACATGTGGTCGCTTGGTGCAATGCTTGCCAGCATAATCTTCAAGAGAGAGCCTTTCTTCCATGGCAAGTCCAATACTGACCAACTGGTCCAAATTGTACGTGTGCTCGGGACCGACGAGCTTTACAAATACCTGGACAAGTACAACATCCAATTGGGCCCCGAGTACGAGGATTTGGGACAGTACTCCAAGAGGCAGTGGTTCAGATTCGTGAATCCAGAGAATCAGGAGTTTTTCAATGACGAGGTTGTGTCCTTCTTGGAAGGTCTCCTGAGGTACGATCACATGGAGAGAATGACTGCGAAGGAGGCTATGGCCCATGAATGGTTGAAGGATGTTTAGAACAACTTCTAAAAGGATGACCCCCCAAGAAAACAACAACACTTTGTGGCATGTCTGCTTAGGAAAGTAGTGCGAGTGAAGCTCTCATAAAGTCTGTTGGGTTGAAGTCCAAGGAGGTTAGGAACTGGAGAAGCTTGACGAGCTCATCTTCAGACAAATGGTGAAAGTTGGAAGCAGCATTGTGTTTGGAAACTGCCTTTTGGTATGTTGCTGACCTTTTTAATCTCAATCTGGATCCCTTGAGCAACTTGTGACAGACGTCTTCGATCAGCTCGGTGACATCCCAGCATTTCTCGCGGTAGATCAAGCTCGCCAGGTCAAGTTGCTCCTTGTTCTTGATACAATTCACCAGCCACTGAAGGGCTGCTTGCGGTGATAGCTCGAATTTGTCCGCCCACGGCAACAGCGACTCGACGGTTCCCACAGTGGCAGTGGCCATCATCTCGTCTGTGATCGAAGTACTCGACAACACTGAGCACAGTTGTGACAACGTGGCATTGGTTGAGTTCTTCGCTTTGATGAGAGCAAGCGCCTAACTTGTCAGTTCCTCTGTAAAGTTTACCGCGGTCTATTCTGGGTGACTCCTACCAACTCCAAGTCTAGTAACTCCGGCTCCATTGTAAATTTAGCCGCTGTTGTGGCACAATGATACAAATATTACAAACTAATTAAATACAGTACTACTAATTTAAAATACCACTTTTAAACACTCAAAAAGAAACACTATATTTACGCTAATCTTCCAGCTCCTTTTTGACAAGGGCAGTGTCGATCTGCTCAACCAGCTTCTGGAGCTTGACATCGCCGTTGCAACCTTGCATTTTAATGAACTCGTACAACTCCATCAGCGTGTCATTCTTTTGCTCCAGCTTCTCAATCTCGCGCTCATAATTGGCCACGTCCTCTTTTAACTGCATCTGTGCAGCCTTCTTTCTCTGTCTACACTTGGACGCCGCGATACGGTTTCTCTCCAGCAGTCTCGCCTTCTTCCACGCGGCAGTGCCAGGGATCGGGCCCGCATCCGGGTTGAAGATAATCTCGTTGTTGTAGATGAGCTTCTCGTTAGGCACGCCCTGCTGGTCCATGGTGTATGGCACTGAAGGCGGGTGTTGCTGCTGTTGCTGTGGTTGCTGTGATAATGGGCGCTGGATTTGCTGTGGATGTGGATGCTGTACTATTTGCTGCTGAGCTTGAGACGGAGGAGGCGCACCGATTGGAACAACATCGGGCTGTCCAGATGCCATCATTGGGACCTGTTGATGTGGCAGTTTGTGTCTGGCAAAGTCCACATTCAAATGCTGCGATGGCTGGAGTTGAGATTGTTGCGGTTGTTGTGGTTGTTGCAGTTGTTGTGGTTGTTGTTGGTACGACTTCGGATACGGTGGCATCTGCATGTCGTAGAGCTCCTCGTTGTTGAGTGTGTGGTTGTTGATAATCTGTCCAATCTGGCCGTTGGAAATCGAAATACGACGTCTTCTAGGCTCGCTCTCGTTCACCACGTTATACAGAGCACTCTCAAAAATAGGTGGGTTGGTCAGTGGGAAGTGCGACACGTCCACGCCGTAAGGAGCAAAAAAGCTCGAGATGGTGTCGTTGAAGATGGCACCCGAAGTGCCGGGGGCGTTACTTGCCACAACGTTGCTCAATGGATCGTCGGCGGTAATTTGACTGTGGTTGTTGGATGGGCTCTGCGCAGGAATTTGCTGCTGCAGTTGTTGTTGTTGTTGCTGGATGTGGTGGTTCAGTGCTGGTGCCATTTGCAGCTGGTGCTGCTCCAACTTTTGATGGTAAGCCATAATGAAACTTTCTGATGTTCAACAGAGAGAGGTGATGTCACCGCTTATGATGGGCAAAGTTGCAGTTTGTTTTTGAACGGGCCAGAAGTGAGAAGCCGAGAAGAACAGCGGCTTTTTATTCGAATGTGTATGGAGGCAACTATTCAGAACTCCAAGAAGATGCCGGTGTCAATGCCACTTTGCAAAACAACAGGGAGAAAGGTTTTCTAAGTTATTGGGTCCCATTTTTTTTTAAATGTGGGTCCCCTGGTTCGCAAAAAAAAAAAAAAAAAAAAAACCCCTGTGCTTATGTAAGGAAGATTTACGCCTCCTGACTCCGCGTTACTGGGGAAACATCCCGTTGGTTGACTTCTGTTTAGGGGTGATAAACTCCCTGCAACTAGGCTAATTTCCCTCCAGGGCTACCAATGACTGTATCACAAATAAAGACATATATGATTCACTTCTCATCACCAACCTTTACCCTATTCACCCTTGTTTTGCTGCCAATACTGCAAACTTATGGTTCCATTTTATGACTCCACTGCAGCAAGCACGCAGTAATTTTTCTTCTTCCATGTAGTCATTGACACGTGACCTTGTTTTGACGTTTGGGGGCTGCGAACCAGCGGCATTGCAGGTCTTTATAAGTCACCACATAAAAAGATCCATATATGCATGGACATATCAGAAGAGTTGCTGAAAATTCTTAAAACATCACTTATCCCACCAAATGCTGTAATCATCAGCGCTAGCCTTTTGAAATTCATTTGTTTTCGATTGCTTTTTCAGAACCTATTGCTCTGTGACAGGGCAGCAAACCGCCCCTTTTTTTGTGGATCCAAACCAGTTCTTTAATCCTAATAAGGAATTCCCTTTCGAAAGAGAGTCAAAACCAGTCCCTCATTCACCCCACATTCTCTCATATGACAATATCGCTGTTGAATGAAGATTCTCAGCTCCCCAATGCCAACCAAGAGCTCCTTGGCGCTTCTTCCCCAGCAACACCTGAGGCGCTTCTCAAACGCATATCAGCCAGATATAGCTCATCGCCCATACTCAAGTCTTTAATCCCAGATCCAGTCACATTTCAAGAGGCGCTGCTCACAATAATCAGCAGTTATGTCTCAAACAATCATCACCTGACAATGGCTGATATGTCTTTTGACATCCTTGTGGAGAATGAGCGTGGAATGAAGCTGTTTGGGATTCCCTGGTTCAACTCGGTCTTCCTCATACCCACAATAGATCCTGTATCCCAATTCACAGACTTGGAAGGATGTACCATCGGCGATGACTTGAAGATTTACTCCACCAATTGCATTGATATCGGCTATGATGAAGACACTGGCGTAAAGTGGAAATGGAGTTGGGTACAGTGGTTCGTTCTCTGTTTCAATGGAGATATCAATACAGGGAACACCCGGAGCAAAAGAGCTGTGTTTTGTGACTACGAAGGTTGGTTCTACTCGAGGGCATTTCGATCCAAAAAATGGTGTGGAGAGTATAGCTACTGGCGAGGCATGTTTTGTCGAAGAAGGTTGCTGATCCGACTGAAGGAGAGAATGAAAACGAGATGACGGAGCCTTGCCATGATCATGGCTTTAATGTGCTGCAGTTCTCAGAGCAGCTTGTGAATAATGAGCTAATGACACCACCAGCCAATGATCTGAAAACTAAAAGAACCAAATCTCAATTACATCATAAAACTATCAAATACACCAGAAACGGAAACTATCCTACTTAGGAAGAAAACTGGCCTATCATCAAAATATTGCATCGAACAGCGAGCGGCCACCCACCTTGTAATGAGGCCAATTTGTCCCCGAAATGGGCAAATTTATGAATCAAAAAAAAGGGAATTCAAATTCTTTTAACAGCTCCTTTCTCTTCTTGTACCTGATTAGACTATTGCACTGTATCTCTTCTTTTCTTGCCCACGTCTCACCAAAAGTTTTTACTTTTTTGTAACGCGGTCAAAAAAATTTTAACACTCGAAGGCCAGCACAAGGAAATAACAAAAAACAAATCGGCACAATGTCTCACCGCAAGCTCCAGCAGGAGATTGACAAAGTGTTTAAGAAGGTCACCGAGGGGCTCGACATCTTTGACACCCTCCACGAGCGCCACGAGCTTGCTGACGCCAATTCTTCACAGAAGGAGAAGTTGGAGAATGACCTGAAAAGAGAGATCAAGAAGCTCCAGAAACAAAGAGAGCAGATCAAGATGTGGCAAGCGGGGAATGAAGTGAAGGACAAGGAAAGGCTTCTGGAACACAGACATCTCATTGAAGTGGCGATGGAGCAGTACAAAGTGATTGAAAAGGGGTCCAAGATCAAGGCTTACTCCAACACAAGTCTCAAGGCCTCCGAGGAGCTCGATCCGGAGGAGCAGGAAAAAGTCGATGCGATAAATTTCATTCAGGAAACCATCGACGAATTGGAGACTCAATATCAGAGCTGTGAAGCTGAGTTGGAGAAAATTCTGTCAAAGAAGTCCAAGAAGGCCCAGGAACGTTACGAACAAAAGAAGGAGGACCTGAAAAACATCCAAGAAAAGTACAGATGGCATGAGCAGAATCTTGAACTGGTACTACGACTGCTTGAGAACGATGAGCTTGTTGCTGAGGACATCAACTTCATCAAGGACGACCTCACTGAGTTTTTGGCCAACAATAGGGAGGCCAACTACGTGCCGAACGACTACATCTACGAGAGTTTGGATCTCGAAACTCTAAATACCGTGAAAGAGGAACCAGCCATTTCTTTGAACGGTGATGAGGAAGAACGTGAGGCATCGCATGAGCCAGAATCACCAAAGCCATGCGAGAAGAAGGTCGCAGTGGCCCCAGTTGTCGAGAAGCCAAAGTTAAAGCTTGCAGAGACCGTTACTCCAAAGAAGTTGAGAAAGGTGTTATCAACGTCGTCGACAGCTGCATCGTCGCCAATCCAGCCGACAGCCACCAACGGCTTGAAGCCAACACCACAGCCCCTTGTGCAGCCCGAAATGAATTGGGGGTCGATCATTCCGCAGGATCCTCCGCAGCCCAAGCTGCCGGAAGTGGCTGCTGATGACTCCAAAGAATCCTTGAGCACCGCACAAGTTGTCTCTGGTGCTGATTCAATCCAAGTGAGCAATTCTGTGTCAGGAACAAATGCCCCAGTGATACCTGACGAGACCAAACCCGTTGAGCTTGATCCAGAAGCGCCACAGCCCACGGAGCCACAAGTCATTTTGCCGAAGCTTGACGATTCGAGTTATCTAGCTGATGAGGCATTGGTGAAGTTGCCTCCGGGAATCCAAGACGTGATATTGTCATTCTATGCGTCCCGTGTGCAGCCAACATCACTTACGCACTCTAGCCAGCTGGGGAGCCATCGTCTCATTACCAATGTTTCAAACTTGTTGAAGAGTGACAGGTACTTCCTCCCTGCTTCTGCAGTGGTGAATCCTTCCAAAGATCTATCCGTTGAGTTCCAACGTTGTCTGACGGAGTGGAACAAGATCAGAGTGAGCTTACCATCTGACAGATTGAAGAATCTGGATCTGTCCTCTCTGTTATACGGTTATTACTTCAGTCTCTCGCCAGTTGAGTCCAACCTTGTGGCCATCGAACTTGTGAGTCGCGGTTGGAAGCTGGATCAAGGTATCTGGATTGTTGCCCATGATGGCAAAGTTAGCAGATTTGACGTGAGCTCTTGGTCCCTTGTTTGACACTTGGATGATTTTCTGTTGATTTTCGGTATGGGAAGGTGTGCTTTTTCTTGTCTTTTGCGAGTAATCTGGCAGCTGTGTTTCTCTTTGGCTGGATTTAAAAGACTGTTGTTTCGGATTATTTCGCAATTGAGTCAAGACTATTATGTCCTGTTCAGGAAAAAGACACTTTGGCTTCGTTCTAATCTCATTGTAGATCTAGCGATTTAGATTGGGCCTCTTCGATATATATTATGCATGCTACCCCCCGGAAATGGAATTGCTGACGCCTCGGAATTCCAACATGAAGAAAAAAGCTCGGTATGGCTCCTCCTTCGTGTCCAAAACAAATCAGCGACTTACAGCTTTGTTAAAACCACCTCAATCACAGCTCTGAACCACAATGTCTGAGTCTCTATTCACTGCCCACCAGCTCTTCTTCACAGGAAACTTCACGGAATTCCTCGAACTGGACGCCGAGGACTACAATGGTGCCGACCGCGTCGAGTTCGACATTCTCAAGGCGCGTGCCTTGATCTCTCTGGGCCGTGTCTCTGAGGTTGCCGCACTCTCAGGTGCTGATCCAGCCTACTCTGCAGTGAAGGAGTACGCCACTGGCAAGCAGAGTGCCAAGCTTGAGAGCATTGTGAATGATCACGGCGACGAGGAGCAAGTTGCTGTCCTCGGTGCCCTTTATTACTTGAAGCGCGGCCAACCAGAGAAGGCGCAGAGCGTGTTGGCACTGGGAATTGCCTCCCCGGAGAAGACCTTGTTACTGGTTGAGTTGCTTCTCGTGCAAGGAAACTTGAAGAAGGCGAAGCAGGTGTTTGAGAAGAGTGGATTGGAGGATGGTATTATTGCCAACTTGGCTGAGAACTTGATCAACAGTGTCAGTAACGGCGAAAATTTGAGATCTGCCTTGTACTCTTATGAGGAGCTTGCACACCAACATCCTTCGCTGTCGACGCTGCTCGGTGCCTTTGTCGTTAACGTTCAATTGAAGCAGATCCCAGAGGCCGAATTTGTTCTTGAGAGACTGCATGAGTTGGGCATCCAGAACGACGACCTACTGGCAAACGAGATTGCCTTTGCACAGATGCAGAGCGATTCACAGACTGCCGATGCCAAGAGAGCCGAACTTGAGAAGTTGAACCCTGAGCACCCGGCCATTGTCGACTTCAAGGAAAAAAGGGACCTGTTCAACGACGTGGTGGAAAAGTACAAGGAGCAAATCAACTAGGCTAATGAATAAAACATTTTTCGTAACAATTGCGAGGGGGGGGGGGATATTCCCTCGATAGAGCTCTCCAATGTGTTTGATATGGCGCGTGGCTGGTTGCAACTGCTGCCATCATGCAACCCGTCCGGTGAGGCTCATTGTTCAGCATAGTGCGTCAATGCCTTGGTTAGTGCCTGGTTGAGCATTTACTGTTTCGCCAGCTTCTGCAGCAGCTCCCATTTCAGCCTCTGTCTGCTCGTGTTCAACCCACTGTCGCCAACAATCCTGACCGTTGTGTCGTCCTTGGAGCTCAATCTCAGGGTTTGTTGGTGCAGGGCCAATGCAAGCAATTTGTCCTTGTTCTCAATTGTTCTGGCAGTGGCCAATTGCTCGTTGTTCATTTTGTCTCGCGGTTTTGATGCTTTCCCCAATCCAACGGATACCGCATTCCTTTTGCGTGATTTTTTTACCACCTAACTTTATTTTTAATCGGAGCTTCGAGCTGCGTGTCTATAAAAGGGATGGGGCATCCCCTCCCAACACCGTTTCCGCGATTGACTTCTCTCTCAGGCAGTATAAAAACAACATGTCCGAGTTTGCCAACCTCAAGCCAGCTTTCTTCATTCACGTGGACATTGCTCCACCAACCCAGGTCTACACCAATGCCTCTGGCAGTCTCGTCCATGTCGCCGTCACTGGTGGTTACACCAAGACCCTGGACCCGGCCTACCCATTCGACACCGAGGTGCTCCACGGGTTTGACAACTTGAGCACCAAGACCGCCACTGGCGACACCACTACCCTTGACTGTCAATTGTATCTCAAGTCCAAGGCCAACGGTGCCGGCATCCATTTCACTTACTCTGGTGTCGTAGTGCCATGTAAGCAGCAGGCTGCTGTCTTTGCCGGCGAGGCCCCGGAGCAAGCGTTCAACGAAGGTTACGTCACTAACCATCCAAGGGCTGCTCTTGATGCTGGTGCCACTGACGAGGCCTGGATTTCCAACAAGAACTTGCTGGGCAGGGGCAGATTCACCAACATTGACGGCCAATTGGGCGTTGAGTACTACGTCTACGTTTTGGAGTAGGTGTTTTTTTTTTTTAAAAAACATCCTCATTGATGAAGATTGTAGCGAACGTTAGTTATTGAACACACACTGGGTCCGCAGAAGACGCAATGTTGCACTGGTGCATCAATCTCTTCTCACCTTCGGCAAACTGACCAGTGACCGAATGCCACACGCCTCTGTTGTGGAAGATCACCAAATCACCCTCTTCCCAATTGTGGACATAGACCTTGTCCTTAGCGATGGCCGGTCTCATCAAGCCATATACCTGCTTTCTGGCATCGTCCAGTTCTTTGACCTCGCCTGTCTTCTTGTTGTGCGTGCGATAGATGCAACAGCCGTGGATTTGGAGCGATTGCTCACCGGTGACAGGGTTGGTCCAGACCATTGGCAAGTGCTTGATCTTGTCAGATTCCCATTGAGGCAACTCGTCGAGGGGCTTCTCCTTGCCCTCGGTGACCATGGTCAAGCCGTCGCTGGTAGCCTTGGCCGAGGAGATAAAGATGTAAGGGTGAGGAGCGTATTCGACGACCGTGTGCAAAGCAATCTCCTTGTCCTCTGGCGACAAATCGGCAAAGGCACGGCGGCCATTGACAAAGGCGGTGGCTCCTTGGGCCAACTCCAACACCCCGCCGTCGTCATACACAATCTTCTCCATGCGGGACTTTGGTGGACAGTGGATACCGAGCAAAGTGGTGGCGATCGGTGGCGACAAGTCGTACAAAGCCGAGTCAATGTGCCATCTGTAAAACTTGGTTTCGCCGTTGGCAACTTGCTCAGGGGTTAACGTTTCCTTGTGGAAAGTGAAATGGGTTGGGTGTGTCAACGTGGCGCTCTTGAGGCCATAATGGCCGCCTTCCTGATCCTCGAAGGACCACTCGCCTTGGCCCAAGACCTGCACTTGTGGCTGGTTGGGAATGGAGACACCGTCTTTTCTCAGCACAGAGTCCTTGTGGCGGAACTCCTTGCCGTGGCCGTAGTTCTGTTCGCCAGCTGGCGCGTCTGGGTCGGGCAACGAAGGGTCGAGACGGGCAGTGAGGCGGTACTGGGATTTTGGCAAGAGGCTCTTCTGGTTAGGTAGTAGAAGGATCGCGTGCTTGTGCAACGAATCGTGCAGGATCTTCTGGTCAGCCTCGTTCAGCATCGAGGGATCGTTGTTGGCATACCCCGGCAAAGTGACCTTGGCACCGAACTGGGCGTCGAGTGGGGAGATCTGGATACAGTCTGGCTCTGGCATTGTTGTTGTGGTTGTTGTACAATGCCGCGTTGTTGAAATTGGGAGCATCTGGGCCGCTTATTTATAATAACCGCGCGTTGGAGCGGCGAGGAATATCGCGGAGGCAGATGGGCTTATCCGGGCGCCTTCGCCTCCTTATCAGTGCATCGGCCTCGCACCGACGGCATTTGACACAAAAAAAAAAAAGGCGCCGTCAAAAAAGTCGGATGTTCCGGTCACGTGGATGCCTTTGGGGATATATTTTTCGCCAGCCAATCAAAGCCCGTCCGCTGCCAGCCCAAACGACGAACCAATTGTGTACTGTTTCGTTGCCGATTTATATCGAACTGATTGGTCGATCGCGGACCGCGGACCGCCGGCGCTACGACGTCGGGCGGGATACGGGCGACATTGCGGATAGGCCTATTCATGATTATGATCTCTTGTGTATGGCCGCCGGGTATGTCTTGCCCCCACATGCCAACTCGATAGCCAAAAAAAAAAAAAAAAAAATTAAATGTAGGAAATAGCTGTATTAGGAAAGCCACCCTTATTGGTAACTTCTCTAAAACCGTACACCGCACATAAATCTGATCGCAATTCAAAGCCCATTCGATTCCCTTCAACGTACATTTCCCACACCAATTGCCATCTGAGCACAATGTCGACTGCGCCGGAAGACTCTGAACATGTCAACACTCGCCTGGGCGTGCATGCGAATAAAGAGTCCGCGCACGCATTGCAACAGGCCATCAAGTTCTACGAGATGGACCACCGGCTCTCGACCAAGCAACGGACAGAGTTGGCCTCAGCTTACAGCACCATCTCGTACACTTCAACTGCCGCGGGCTGGACAGGCTTCGTCGGTGCCGGCGGTGCCAGCTTCCTGTTCCAACGGATGCGCATCCAGGCGCAACCGCCACAGCCTGTCATCCCAGGCAAACCGATTGTCAGGCCGAATCTTGGTATCGCCATCATGTTCGCCATGGTTGGTATGCTCGCTGTGTCTCCGTTTGCGTCGAGGTATGCGTACGACAGACAGCTGGAGAAGTTCAAGGGCCACGATCACCAATGCGCCGAGATCATGGGCATGTTTGGGCCTGGTGAGAGCATGAAGTGGTGGATGTACTACAAGCTGACTGCGGAGAAGCCAGAGTTCATTTTGAAAGACCCAAGAACCGAGGAGTCAAGACGGAATAGAAAAGAGAGGGAGGGCAAGAGTGCCATTTACGCCAATGGCCGTGATCCAATGGGGTTGTACAGTGGCGCCAGACACGAGCTCGACAAGATTGACAAGGAGAAGAAGAAGAACAACAGCAACAAAAGCACCGTCTTGGATGAGATCCAGGGCGCGGCGCCAGATGCTTTCCAAAGCCAGCAGGATGACGAGGATGAAGACCCATTCGACACGAGCGTGAGAGAGGAGAAGGAGTATACGTCTGCCTGGGATCGCATCAGATCATCCAACGGCTCCTCTTCTTCTTCTTCTTCTTCTTCCTCGGCAGCAGCTCCGGGTTCAGCGTGGAATAGAGTGAGACATGGCGGTGTTGCCTATCCCCAAGGCTCTGGTGCGGCCGCGGCAGCCGCCGGTTCCTCGAATGATGACGAGGACACCG
This sequence comes from [Candida] sanyiensis, assembly GCA_030569275.1. NCBI lineage: Eukaryota > Fungi > Ascomycota > Saccharomycetes > Phaffomycetales > Phaffomycetaceae > Barnettozyma > [Candida] sanyiensis. The sequence continues at coordinate 244 of JAJMKO010000057.1, read as the reverse complement.
ATTCCTTTGACGATTTGGTTGAAAGGGAAAGACATGTCGGGCAAGAAGGGGAGAGAAGATGGTGAAGAACAACTTTCCTTATGACACATATTATGATACTCTATCAGCTGTAGTTTGAAGAGGTAGTATTTTTAATCTGTTCGGACATCCCCAGACTTTGATTCGTTAAAGCCGCTCTTGCCCGAAATGCAAAATTATATAAAAAGGCTGCTGCCACAGAATTGTTCTAAACGCTGTTCCCCCC
>JAJMKO010000056.1:0-65263 GCA_030569275.1 [Candida] sanyiensis | reverse complement strand
TTTTTTTTTTTTTTTTTTTTTTTTTTTTTTTTTTTTTTTTTTTTTTTTTTTTTTTTGTTTAAAGAGCAGTCATGTATAACCTTCACTGCGTGCCATCGTTTATCTTTCGAACCCCCCGCGCAATGTCTGTCCACAAGCTCGTGAATGCGTCCGACTTTGACACTGCCCTAACACAGGCGCCGCTGCTGCTGGTCTACTTCACCGCTGCCTGGTGCGGCCCGTGCCAGCAGATTTCGCCCGTCGTGGACCAGCTCAGCGCCAACGTCAACAATGTCACTTTTGTCAAGATTGACATTGACGAGCATAAGCCGCTGGCTGGCCGCTTTCAGATCACCTCCATCCCTACGTTTATCACGTTCCACAAAGGAAAGGAGCTCCAGCGAGTGCGTGGCGCTGATATGGAGGGTTTGGTGAGGGAACTGCAAGGCCTCAGCGGCTTGATGCCAACTGCCGAGAGATTCGACTTTGGAACCAGCGCCCAGGCGGTTGAGATCGAAGACAGCATCAAAGCATTTGTGCCTCCAGGGTTTTCTGTGCTCAATACCAATGTATTCCACAACGAGGTGGAGTATATGAATGTCGAAGGCTCGGCAGATGCAGTCAAGAGCGTGCTTGCCAAGGACGAAGACCATGACTCGATCCACTCGGACATAGACTCGCAACTGCTGATCCATGTCCCATTTATCAATGTTTCCAAGCTCCAGTCAATTCTGGTGAAGGCGAAAGAAGTTGACGGGTTCCAGAGACCAAACAAGCTCAAGCTGTGGATCAACAACAACAACATTGTGTCCTTCGACGAGGCATCCGACCTCAAGTCCTTGAATGACGAGGAGACGCTGAGTCAGTGGAGCGAGGACTCCTCCTCCCTCTCCTCCTGGTGTCAACTCAAGCTCAAGTACGTTCGTTTCCAAAAAGTCAAGTCCCTTGATTTGTTTTTTGACGGCGATGATGAGGACACTCAGACCCGCATTGACAAGATTCTGTTCATTGGTGTGGACGGAGAAGCTGTCAAGCAAGGTGCAATCTCCAAGGACTAAAAAAAAAAAAAAAAAAAAAGAGAAATATAAACTACATCGGCTAGAAGAAGAAATAGGCAACTAATAACATAAACGAATTAACACAACCACATTTAAGCAAAGATCTCGGCAACGGACTCTGGCAACTCCTCGATTTGGGTGGAGTAGAATCTCTCAATCTCTCTCATGATACCGACATCCCTGGCAGTGACAAAGTTGATGGCAACACCCTTTCTACCGAAACGACCACCTCTACCAATTCTGTGAATGTAGTTCTCCTTGTTGGTTGGCAAGTCGTAGTTGATGACCAAGGAAACCTGTTGAACATCGATACCTCTGGCCAACAAGTCGGTGGAGATCAAGATTCTAGAAGAACCAGTTCTGAACTCCTTCATGATGGTGTCTCTCTCTTGCTGGGTCAACTCAGAGTGGATGGCGGAGACGGCAAACTTGTTCTCGGTCAATCTCTCGGTCAAGAACTCAACTTTCTTTCTGGTGTTACAGAAGATAACAGCTTGGGTGATGGAGATGGAGTCGTACAAGTCGGTCAAACAGTCCAACTTGTATTGCTCCTCCTCGACATTGACAAAGAATTGCTTGATACCTTCCAAGGTCAACTCGTCCTTCTTGACCAAGATTCTGACTGGGTTTCTCATAAACTTGGTGGTAACCTCAAGGACATCCAATGGCATGGTGGCAGACAATAGGACAACCTGGGTGGTCTTTGGCAACAGGGTGAAAATGTTGTAGATTTGCTCCTTGAAGCCAGAGGACAACATCTCATCGGCCTCATCCAAAATGAACATTTGGATGTCGTCGGTTCTGAAGAAGCCACGGTCAATCATGTCGTAGACACGACCTGGGGTACCAACGATAACTTGGGCACCAGACTTGAAGGCGTCAATGTCCTCCTTTAGGGAGGTACCACCGATGGAGGCGTGGACCTGGACGTCCAAGTGCAAGCCAATGGCCAGGACAACCTTCTGGATTTGGAGGGCCAACTCTCTGGTTGGGGCCAAGATCAAGGCCTGGGCTCTCTTCAACTTCTCGTCAATTCTTTGAAGGGCAGAGATGGTGAAGGTGGCAGTCTTACCGGTACCGGATTGGGCCTGGGCTAGGACATCACGGCCCTCGGTGATTGGCAAGATGGCTCTTTGCTGGATGGCGGATGGCTCTTCGTAACCATAACCGTAGATACCTCTGACAATCTCGGTCTTCAAGTTCAAGTCGTCGAAGGAGTAAACGACATTGTCGTAGTTAGACTCAATCAAGTTGGAGTCAATCTCTTGGATACCGTCAGCCATTTTAACTAAAGGATTCTTTGTTGATTGTGTCGTTGAAAGGAATTTCGCCCGCCAAAAAAATTTTTCATCCCAAAGGCGCAAAAAAAAAAAAAAAAAAAAAAAAAGATGGATGGATGTCTTAGGTAATTGTCACGTGAGGGCAAAGAAGGAGGGAAAAAAAAAAAAGGCAGATGACAACGCAAAGATACAAAACTGACGCGTTACCAAAAGGCAACGAAGCAGTGTCACAAAGGCGGAGAGGACATTCACCAGTCGAGAGATTCTAATATCTCCTTCCAAGGCCACTGCAACATGTCCTCGGGCAAAGGTGACATGGAACTGCGTGAAAACCTGTTGGAGCACCGAGTCCGCACCTTGCCAGAACCAACAAACTGATGTGGGCTGCTGCATGGAATGCAGTGTCTTTGCTGACACTGGGCGTGTTCCAACTGATGAGGAATCGTCTCATCTTTGGCGTTTGCTGCTCCTCTACGCTTGAACTTGAAACTAGAAGCCAGTGGAGGCAAGCAACGTCGTGTCGTGGTTCTGGGCTTTGGGCTGCCGAAAGCACTGGGTTCACCTGGAGGCCCCCTTTTTACGTCACAGCCATTATGGTTGGGTATTGTGTATTGTGGGTGGGTGTACCAACGCCTGGGGCGGAAGATCACTGGTGGGGTGCAACTGAAGAACGGGAAATTGCAGCATTCAGAAAGAAGGGAAAAAACAACAACAACATAATACACAATCTCGCTCTCGCTCTATCACTCGACGTCATCGATGCACTCACTCCTTTGTCAGCATTGCGCTGTCCACCGGTTCCCCCTTCAAACGTTGAAGTTCTGCCTTTGAACCTCCCATTCGTCGCTGGTGAAGGTCTTTTGTGTGAAGGCGTGGATGGCAGCGATCTCGTCTCTGAGCAGCGAGTTGATCAGTCTGGATCTGGCCAGCTTGTTCTTGCCAACGAACTCATCCGAGACGATGATCACGGCGAACGCCTGGCCGCAGCCGCCGGACATGTCCTCGACGTAGACATGCTGCGAAGGCAGACGCGAGAGGATGATGGATTGCAGTGAGTCCGCTGTGAGAGAGGACATGGACATGGACAAGGAGGGGGTGATCTGGAATAGCTGCTGTTGGTGGGCCACCAGTTGTAAAATGTTACGCGTGTCCTCTGCAACGTCGGTTCTGGCAACGAATATCTAGTGCTATAGTTTTAATTTTTTTTTTTCTTTCTTTGCCCTGATTGAAAAGATTATAGAATTGCCAGTGGTTTAATACCTGTCAACGCCTACAACTGCATTCATAGGAGTCATCAATCATTAGCAAAGTTGTATGTATATACACACGCACGCTCTCTCTCTCTCTCTCTCTCAGCTGTAGGGCGGTGGCAGCTCTGCCCAGGCACCCAGCCCAACCACACTCTGGGAACGGCGGGGTGACTGGGCCCTTTGGAAGTAGTCCCCTGAGGACTTCAACGGGGACAGATAGTCTGTCGATCTCAGAGTGTTCAAAGGTGGGATTTTCTCGAGGAATGGGTGTGCGTGGACAGCTGCCCGGTGGAGTGACAGCGATGGCGGAGACGGGGACGGGGGCGAGGACGGTGGCATGGACATCGGCGCGGACAGCGGGGTTGGCTGCTTGTGCGCTGCCGGCGGCGGCGCAAACGACTGCGGTTGTGATTGCGCCATCTTGTCCTCCTCCTCCTCCTCCTCCTTGTCGTCCTCCTCCGCTTCCCCTTCGATCAGAGTCGATTCGGAGCTCAAGGAAACGGAGTCCGGGTAGTGCATCTCCTCCTGCTCCTTTGGCGCTGGCTTCTCCGCCCTCTGCGTGCCCATCCGGATTCTTCTTCTCTTGAGTTGCCTGCTCTTGGTGTTCTCGTTGTGGTAGATTTTGGACTGGATCCTGGTGATCTGAAGCAGTGTGTCGTCGAGCTTGGCACCTTTGCTGCGCGTGATGACCTCAATCGGTATCGTCTTGCAATTCTTCTTGCCATTGCCATTGAGGCTGACCCCGCTCGGGTTCTCGTGCTTGCTGATCGTGGTTCTCTCAATTACATCCTGGAAGGGCAGGATCGAGAGCCTGAGAGACTGTCTGGCAGTGTTCAACGTCGAAAGCTTCAACATATTCGCCGGCGAAATCTCCGGTTCAGACGGGTTGATATCAAATATGGAGAGCTTCTCAACGGCAGTGTCAGAAGAGCTATCAACATTGAGCTTGGAATGCAGCTCGTTGATGATGTTGGTCGTCGTCCAACGCTGCGACACCTTGTGCAGCACCGAGGGCAAAATGTCCCTGAACAAGTCGCGGATCTGATGCTCAATCTTGTTCTGCAAGAACTTCTCAATGACCTGGACGTTATCAAAGGATGAACTGACCTTGATACTTTCCAACGGGTCGTTCTTGAACACCAGGGTCAAACCCTTCGACTTGGAGAAGACAACGACAATAATGCCGCTGAGCGTGATATTCGACAAGCTGACAAACAAGGGCATCGAGAACGGCTTGGCACTCATGGTGAACTTGGGCAGCAGGAACTCGCCGCCTTGCTCCCTTGTCGCCGTCGCGTAGATATTCAACAGATTGGCCTGGATCGACGTTGACAGCGTAATCTGCGCCTCGCCATCGTACTTCAATTGGAAAATACCCCTGAACTTGTCGCTGGCAACGTCGCCAATCTCGAGGATTTCAATGGTAGGTGCCTTAGAGCCAAACACAAGGTCTTTTATCTGGATCTCCGACGAGAGAATGTGTGGGCGTCGGCCCGAGTTGAGCGAGTCGTAGAGAAGCTCCTTGGTCCAGTGCGCGAACTGCGGATCCTGGACGGCGTCCCAGTGGATGTCGCAAGACATGGCGGGGGTTTTTTTTTTTTTCGTTCCCTCTCTTTTTTGTAGTTGTTGTCTTCAGGGGCTGACGGGGAAGGCCCTTGTGGAAGAAAAAACGGGTGGGCTTGTGTGTGCTGTGGGATGGCTGGCGCACAGAGAACGTTTATGTGTGGGGGTGATTATCTCTCTTTCTTCTATTTTTTTTTTTTTTTTTTTAAAAACTATCTTTGTTTGAACTCTTTTTTTTTTTTTTTTTCCTCCTTCTGGCCCACAAAAAGAAAAACATTGGATTACCACATTTGGACAAGTGAGTACATTTTAATTTTTAATTTTAATTGGCGAAAATTGGTCCGGGAAGATCCGAGGCCATTGCATCTACAAGCGAGTGACCGCCGGTTTTTTTTTTTTTTTTTTTTTTTTAAAAACTAGGGGGGGGGGGGGGGGAGGTTGTGCCACATTATCTGACACATTGCTTGTCCTCTCCCAATTCTATACGAAGAGATCCTATCTCGATATTGTTGCTCTCAGAACTGGCCACGCTCCCGTTTCTTTGGTCTGCATCCGAGTGGTAGCTCAACTGGCCCACTCTCAGGTCCCACAGACGATACTCTGGTCTCATCAGCACCAGCAGCACACAGCTCCAAAAGACAATGAAGGGGTCAATCATGTAGTAGGCCAGCTCACTGCGGGCGAAGTCGTTCTTCCCATGCATGCTCTCGCCAAACTCGGCGAGTCTCAAAATACATCTGATGATGATCAGCACCATGCAGCCAATCATCCCAAGGGCAAAATGGCTCCAATTGTTGTATCTGACGCCGAGACGGTTCTCGCTGGCCAGCTGTCCAAGCTCAGTCGGGTTCCTCTTCATCCTCCAGTGCCACACAGCGGCCACAAACACAAACAGGGCAAAGAAGAAGATCTGCAGGGCAAAGCCAACAAGGGCAAGTCTCAGGCCGAGGCTTCTCAGGTCGTCTCTGATCATCAGGGAACCGCCCATTCCTTGCACCAGGAAGCTGACAACGTCCCCAGTGACGAAGAAGACTGTGAGGAACTTGTTTGGCACAGCGCTGTACTGCTCCGCCTGCAGGTACTTCTCGATCCTGTTGAACACCATGAACACACCGGCGGAGATCAGCGAGGGAGCCACAAGCGTGAAGCATTGGGGAATGATGTAGAGCGTCCGGCTGTAGCTTTTGTCCGTGATGCTAAAGATGCGCATTATGTAGCCAATCACCTCGCACAGGAACCCGAGGCAGATCGGGATCAGGCTGACACTGACGCCCCTGCGCGCCGTCTTCAGCAGCTCCGGGTCGTCCAAGCAAGTGTCTCCAAAGGGCGTAGCAGTGCTCAGCTCTTTCTCTCTTTGGCGGCGGCGGCGGCGGAATCGTAGGTAATCCCACATCTTTGCGGCCAAAACAAGCGCAAACGCGACGATAAAGACCACAGAGGCAGCGATGGACGCATTATAAAGGTAGAAAGTGCCATTCGTGGTAAGTGGGCGACCTGGCCTCGACGGCGGCTGACGTGTAGACATTGTTTATATGAGAAAGAGGAGAAAGGAGGGCTTAGTTGGATGCCTTTTTTTTTTTTCTACTTTATTTTCATTAATATTATTTGCTATTTATATTCCAAGCCTCCTTTTTATTTTTTATTTTTTTGTGTGTTTTTTTTTTTCTTTTCTTTCAGGGTCCTTCACTTGCCTACGTCATATCGGGCGTCAACAGATGAGAGGCGGTGACCGTCAAGGCCTAAAACCCGTGATGTTCCTCATTCAGCGAATCTGGTTCCTCATATGTCTTCGAGATACACCACGGTTCGTCGTCCTCGGTATACTTGCTTGGTGGTAGATCAAATGGCAGGACAATCGGGACCTCGTTCTCCTTCAACAGCCTGTGCTCGCCGATCGACACTGGGACCAGCTTGACATCACCTTGCCTCGAATAGTCATGCTTCGATATCAGGATCCCAGTCTCGTAGTTTGTGATGGTGGTCTTTCCATTCTGCGGTTTGGTTCCCCAAGCGGCTTTCGAAATATTGGCACTCGTGAAGAGGACCCATTCAAGAGTCCTGAAACCGTCAACCGACAGGATCAAGAATTTGGTGTGACTTGCGTTTGTTTCACGCTGCCGCGAGTAACTCCTGTGAAGAATTTTCGACAGGATCGACTCGTGTTGCAAGGCTCCATTCTTAGAGTACGGGTTGTAGTGGGACCACATCCCAGCGCCGTACCCAAACCTGGACTGCTGCACGTCCTTCACCGTCGGAAAGACGATGGCAAGTTCCGTGTTCAAGCGCCGTTGGAGCGTACTGACGGACTTGGCACCGTTGGCCAGTGGGTACTCTTGGCCCATGACCAAAGGGAATATGACATGTGTGAAGACGTTGGCTGCGCCTTCTTTGGTCGCTGAGTACGGTGCGCCGACAGAGGAAGATTGGTAAAGGAGATGCGACCTCGCTGAAAAGTCCGTTGGTATCAGTCGCTTCTCCTTCAAAGCACTTGCAAGTGAGAAGTACCCAAAAGTGCCAGTCCTGCTGCAAGAACTTGAAGCGACGAACTCGCCAATGATGCGCGTGAGGTCGTAGCGTTGCAACTCTTTGACAAGAGTATGGTTCAAGTGGGCATTTCCATAGCTTTGAATCCATTGAATCAACCTCTCTTTAAACGGCGTGTCTCGCGAGTGTGGGTCGAATGGTAACTGGGGACTCTCCCACACCATCTGATTGTTCATCAAGAACTCGTGCTCTGTCATATTGGCACTGATCATGAAAACCTTGGCGTATGCGCCTCCATCGTAGAAATTGATAATGAGTTTAGGATGATGGGAGGAGAATGGTGGCATCTTGACTTCGATGAGAGTCAAGTTGTACTCTGTCTTCAACTCATAGTCAAGGACTCTGCCCTCTTGGTAAAGCAATGTCACTGGAGTCTGCTTGGAATGCAGGCTCTTGAGCACAAACTCAAGAGAATATTGGAAGGAGAACATATACGATTTGTAAAGGTCTTTCGATCCCATGATGTCGTCCATGGTGACAGAGTTCGGAAGTCGTGTCTTGTCATACTTTGGGTTGTGCATAGGCTTGAACGGTGAAGGATAGCCATCTTTACCAGTTAGCGGAGAGCTGACAAGATCGATCGCCTCCTGATGCAATGGCTTACTCTCAATTGGCGCGACATGTCGCTTCTTTCTAACAGAACCCACCTCCTCCTCTGAATCGGATAAGAGTGAAATCACGACGTTCTCGCTCTGCGGCTTGGGACTAGTCTCTGCGGCTTTCTCCGATGGAGACACCTTCTTCAGCCATGCCTTTCTGACCTGTTCTCTCACACTCAGAGAATCATCAGCCATTAGACTATGGAGGCTTTTGGCAAGGCGGAGGTTTGTGATGATTTTTAGCTCAAATCTTGCGATAATTACCCTACCTCTTCGACAACTGCTTCCCCCACCCCCCTCAAGCAAAACTACAAAAAAAAAACCACAAAAAAACTCCGTACTATTATGGGTATCAAATCAAACTCCTATAGATCATCCGGTTGGTGCTTAACAACATTATCCTCCTCTGAAATATCATCGGCATCCTTCTGATGAACAGAAACATCCTCGTAAAGCTGTTCCTTCCGCTCCGAATCATCATTACCGTGTTCAACAATGTTAGATTCAATCAGAACCTCAGAGTCTCGAGCCGGGGTCTCAACATCAGTTGCATCGTCCAAAACAGAGTCAGTTTCCTCAGTTACAGCATGGGCGGCTTCCTCGCTCGCAGGCTCCGCTTCCGATTGCGCCTCAAACTCAACCTCCTCCTCCACAGAGGTTGCAGTTTCCACCCCTTGAGAAGTAGCACCTTCTTGGAGCTTACTCTTTTGGACTTCCAAAATCTTTTGCGACTCGGCAGAATCGAGATCCTCGATTCTCACAATCTTCTTTGCAGGAATGTCAACAACATACTCTGGACCCTCAGTCTCCCTCTCATCTTGGATAGTCTCAGTAACTCTCATGATAATGGTGCTGGTCTCGTCTTCGTCACCATTCTCCAGTGCAGCCTCTCTAGCCTCGCGGGATTGGAACTCAATGTTGGCTTGAGCTCTTAGGATAGCGTAGTAGTCACCAGACTCATGGATAAAGGCCTTTAGTATGGTTTGGATTTCAGAGACATACTGCTTGATAAATGGAAGGTCAACCTTCTTGGAGATCAACTCCTCGCGTTTTTCAATAAGACTGTTCTTGACCTTGACATACTGCTTCCAGTCCTGGAAGTTCTCGGTCTCATTATCTATGGAATCACCTTCCTTGGCGATCTTGTTGAAGGAACTGGAGAAAGTGGAGTACATCATCTTCTTGGAGAACTCGTTGATGGCAACTTCAGCAAACTCCTCGTAGATGTCCACAATAACTCGTCTCTCAGCCTCAATATCGGCCTCAAGGCTCTTGATCTTGGAGACAAGGAAGGCGTGGATCTGATCAGACTGCTCAGAGGCGTAGTCCTTGCTTCCGTTCAAAGCTTCACGGTACTCCTCTCTCGAAATCTTGTGGTCAATGATACGACCTTCCTTGTCCAACTCGACGGGCTCGCCACTCTCCAAAACAGCTGGATGGGAATCAATGTTGTATATCAACTTGTTGACAGCGGCGTAGTTGTTGTGCAGCTGTGCCGAGAACTGTTGCAGGCGATCAGTCAGATCTGGCTTCAACTCATCCAAGCTGGAAGTCTCCAAGTCAGCGATGGATCTGTCAAAATTCTTGAAGATGTTTTCGACAGTCTCGTTGATGAAGGATTCCCAACTGGAAATCTCGTCGGCGAGCATCACCTCAACCTCATTGGATTGCCCACCGCTCTTTTCATCCTTCTTGACAATCTCGACATCAGAAGTCACCTCATCTGCATCACTTTCAGTACTAGTCTCAGGAACAGGCTCAGGTTCTTCTGGGACCATTACAGCAGGAGTTTGGATTGCAGTAGTCGCCTCCTCTTTTTCTTTCTCCTCCTCCTCCTGCTCGATAGTCGTCTCCGAAGAAATGGTTTTTTTGGCCTCAATCTTGGCGAACTGCTTGTTCAATTGATCATACGTTTGGCTCAGCAAGTCCTTGGACAAGTTCAAGATCTGCTGAACCTTGAGCAAGTTGTAGTATTTAACAGCGTGCGTCTTCAGCATTCGAGCCTGAGGGACAACAAGGGACTCATAGTGGGTCTGGATATGCTTGGCGTAAATGGTGCGCAATCTTGGAGTGACGTGGGTTTCAACTAAAGGCAGCAAAGTGTTCTCAACGAATGCATTGATGGCAAGCAAAGTGGAAGCGGTGATCTTCTGGGCTTGTGCAGATGCAATCTTGACATACTTGACGGAGAGGGCACGAACTTGTTCCAATGCTGGAACTATATTCTGCTTGAAGACGAGTTCGGTCTTTTCTCCGATAACGTGGGCGTGGGTCATCGCTTGGGCATGGGCAATTCTTGCATACTTGTTGGTCTCAGTTATCCCGATGGCAGTTCCTTCAAACAGAGCCTGGATATACCTTGCGTAAAGGCTGGTGATATTTTGAAGCTGTTTGAAGACCTTCGGAGAGTGTTGCTTGTAGAGTGGCAAATCCGAAATTTTGGAGCTCAAGGTCTCGACATGCGGAGCCACGAGGGCATGGTACTGGGTGGCTAGTTTATGGGAGGCCAGATCCAGTGCCGGAGAGACGTAATTGACCTTGGCCTGGGCCACAATTGGACAGGTCTTGGCCTGGATTGGCGCGATGTATTCCCGGTAGTAAGGGGTAGCCGCCAGACGGCCGGACAGGTCGGCATACTGAGCCTGCAACGGGGCAAACGGGGCAGTGGAAAAGTCCACTGAGCGCTTAAGCAGCAGAACTGTCAGCACAATCAGCAGCAGCTTTCTCAGGAGGCAGGCCATGGTGCAGAAGCGGGGTTTTTTTTTTCTTTCTTTCTTACTTTCCCTTTTACAAAACAGCTCATCATCATTGTCTGTTTTTTTTTTTTGTTTTTTTTTTTTTGCCGTCTCTCATTTTGCCCAAAACAAACAACCCGAAAAAGTGAAAACGACCACCGAATTATTCTCCTCCTTCCCCCGGAAACACTGCAACCGTCCGCAAAGCACAGCAGCACAATGTCCTTCTGGCTCTTCGGGCAGCAGCAGAACAGCGCGTCCAACCTGAAGCGGCTGCTTAGCCTGTACTACGACCAGCGCCAGAGCGAGCCCGCTGCTGAGAATGCTGAGTCGCTCCAACTTGACCAGCAACCAGGCGCTCCGGGGCTTCTCCATCGCCAGCAGCCCGACAAACAGCGCGATCAGAGTCCTACGCGCCCACTTTTGGGCACGCTCCTGCCTGGCGCCTCCTCCGCCGAGCAGGTTGACTCCCTGCAGACCGACAGCGCCGACATCTCCCTCAACGGGGCCTTCCTGTACTCCATCTTGGACGACCCCTCGCTGCTCAGCGAGCTCAAGCAGCAGAACAACAAGCTGATCGAGTTCATCTGCTTTGGCTACATCGCTGAGGACGTGGCCTCCCCGTCAGCGCAGGACCCTGACGGCGACCTGGACTTGGTGGGCGAACAGTCGCCCAGCGCGACAATAGCAGCAGCAGTAGCAGCAGCCAAAAACGTCGACACCAACTGCGGCAGCGGCGGCGGTGGCGACGACAACGACTCCAAACACAAACCACAAGGAACAATTTCTGTCTTGGAGGTGCTGGTCGATCTCGTCATTGGCTCTGTGAGGTGGTTCCAGGACAATGAGCAGGCCCTGCTCAGGATTGACGACCAGTTTGACGGACAGGACGATGAAGGACTCGAGGCAGCCGAGGAACTCAATGCTGAGCTCAACAGAATCCACGTGGCTTCGGAGATCCTCTCGTCCAGCATCTGGCTAGTCTCTGAGACACTAGTTGAGGATACGGGTCTCCTTTCCAAGCTGTGGAGCTTCCTTTCCTTCAAGCTGAGGAGCACGTCTCATTCCATCCCGCTCTTTGTCAAGATCAACGAGCGCTTGCTCGAGTCAAGACCTGATCAGCTGCTCAACTTCATCAGGTGCCAGCCGAACCTCGTTGACCTCTTCATTTCGCATATTGACATCACAATCATCATGGACCTCTTGCTGCGAATAATCACCACGGACAAGCAAGACATTCCGACGGGCATCATCGAGATCCTTTCTGAGCAGGGTTTGATCGAGAAGCTTCTCAAGATCCTGCGAGACGAGACTGATTCCTCCACCCAGTCCTCATGCGGTGATTTTCTCAAAGCATTGATCTCATTGAGTGCCAACACATCCATTGACGAGAACACCATTGGCCCAAACTTGTTGATCAAGAAGCTGGTGAGTGACAAGTCTATCGATACCATCATTGAGATCATCTTGAGCAGAAGCAATGGACTCTCGACCGTTGTTGGTGTTGTCATCGAGCTCATCAGGAAGAACAATTCCGACTATGACCCCGTGAATCTACTCTACACCAGTCTCGAGTCGCATCCTCCGAGCAACAGAGATCCTATATACCTCGGAAGGATGTTGAAGAAGTTCTCCTTGAGGCTTGGGGACTTCAACGGTATACTGTTCAATGAGGAGAACACCTCTAAAAAGGTTAGAAACCAGATCAACCAAGAGATTGAGCCCCTTGGATTTGAACGTTTCAAGATCTGTGAGCTGATTGCCGAGCTGTTGCACTGCTCCAACATTGGCCTCTTGAACAACCATCTGACTGACAGGATCATAGAGGATCGCGAGGCCTTTCTCTTGAACCAAGAAAGTCATCTGGCTAATGCATTGAACGATGAGATAATAGAGGACGAGTCAGCCAAGATCAATGCGTCACTCAACATTTCGAATCTGAACATTGGTGGCACCTCGGAGCCATCTGTTGCTGTAAGCTCCAAAAACATCACCATCTCCCCACACATCCATCCCGATGAGATACGGAGCGAGCTTGCCATCGGCGGTATTGAAGGCTTTCATGACGATTTCAACGATGACTTGATCACCAGAGCTGACAATGCAAGTATCTCCAAGAAGGGCATCACCAAGAGGGAACAACTACGCTCCAATCCTACTGTCGGTGATGAGTTCAAGATCCAACTCATTGATTCCAAAATTCTATGCAACATCATCACCATGTTCACCAAGTTCCCATGGAACAACTTTTGGCATAACGTTGTCTTTGACCTTGTTCAGCAGGTTTTCAATGGAAGGATCGATGTGGGTTACAACTCGTACCTGATCCTGGAGCTCTTTGAAAGTTGCGACATCACCAACCTGATCACCAATGCCTATGAGTTATGTGTTGAGACTGAGAAGGAAATCAACGTCCGGTTGGGATACATGGGCCACTTGGTGCTCATTGCTGAGGAAGTTGTCAAGTTCAGCTCTGTCTTCCAGGCACAGAAGCTGAACGATACCGAGTCTGACGAATTGATCTACAACAAACTTGTGGATGATAAATGGATCAACTATGTCACCAACATCCTTACGGAAACCAGGGAGCAATACAATGGGGTTCTTGGTGGAATCAAGACGCAGGACTTTGATCAATCTGACTATTTGAACTCCAACGCAATCATTTTGGGCCAGACTGAGGAGGAAATCCAGAACCAGCCCATTGCTGGTGGCGAGCCAGACGCTCCAGAGGACAGTGAAATGTTTTACGAATCAAGACAGCATGACGACGACAAGGGGAACGATTTCTACGGCGACAATTCTTCAATTGAATGACTTGTACATGACCTCAAATTTTGAAATATTTCAACCCCATACTTCCGTTCCGTAGCGATAATACTGATACCAATTAATGATGGTTGGCACAAGAGGCAACGATGATCATACCCGACTAGATCCGGGGACGTATTAACGGACATTATAGTTCATTGTATCCTGCGAGCCTCGAAGTTTGCGAATTGAAACTCTATTTCTTCCATATTTAACAGCAGATATTTCCTCCCATCCGACCGGCAACGAATCCGGTAAGGGCAGCAGCTTCCCATTAGGGCAATTTTCGAGAGTGGTGTTTTTTTTTCCTCCCTCCCCCCCTGGACGCGCTTTTTTTAAAAAAAAAAACGAGAGAACAACAGGAACCCAACGACGTTGAAACAATCTACATCCCACAAGTTTCCCGTTTCTCGCACGCAAGCAAGCAAGCAAGCAAGCAGAAATGGTCTCGAATTATGATGTGGGAACGTGAGTGCTCCTCTATGCGCTGAGCTGGATGCCAGCTGCGATTGCACGTACTAACACAACACAGACGCTGCTGGATCCAGAGTGATGTGGAAGGATGGATTGGCGCAGAGATCACCAAGCATACGACCGACGCAGGGAAGCACCAGTTGGAGCTCAAGGCCGATGTCTCTGGAGACGTCGTGGTAGTGGAAAGCGACTCTCTGGACGAGGGCAACGCCAATTTGCCTCTGTTGAGAAACCCTCCGATCCTTGAGGCAACTGAGGACTTGACGTCCTTGTCCTACTTGAACGAGCCGGCCGTGCTCCACGCAATCAAGGTCAGATACTCACAGCTTAATATCTATACATACTCTGGTATCGTCTTGATTGCCACAAATCCTTTCCAGAGAGTGGATCAGATGTACTCCCCGGATATCATCCAGGCCTATTCGGGAAGAAGAAGGGGTGAGCTAGAGCCTCATCTGTTCGCAATTGCCGAAGACGCGTATAGATGCATGAAACAAGATGAGAAGGATCAGACTATTGTCGTGAGTGGTGAGTCTGGTGCTGGTAAGACTGTGTCGGCCAAGTACATTATGAGATACTTCGCGTCTGTCGAGGAGATCACCAAGGATGACTCTCCTATGGGCCACAATCACAATGCCTCTCAGATTGAGATGTCAGATGTTGAGAAGCAGATTTTGGCGACAAACCCCATCATGGAAGCCTTTGGTAATGCAAAGACTACCAGAAACGACAACTCGTCGCGTTTTGGTAAGTACTTGGAGATTCTGTTCAACGACAAAACCGCCATCATTGGTGCCAGAATCAGAACCTACTTGTTAGAGCGCTCAAGACTGGTGTTTCAACCTGCATCAGAGAGAAACTATCACATCTTCTACCAATTTATGGAGGGTCTCTCAGCTGAACAAAAGGAACAGTTGAAGTTGACCAACGTTGAAGACTTCAACTACTTGAACCAAGGTGGTGATCATCACATCGAAGGCGTCGATGACAAAGCTGACTATAAGGAAACTACTGCTGCGTTGTCATTGATTGGCATCGACACTGGGAAGCAGTTCTCTATCTTCACAATTCTGGCTGCTCTGCTTCACATTGGTAACATTGAAGTGAAGGCCACCAGAACAGACGCTGTCCTTTCATCAGATGAGCCAAACTTGATAAAGGCATGTGAGCTTCTGGGTGTTGACCCATTCAACTTCGCCAAGTGGATCACCAAGAAGCAGATTGTCACCAGATCTGAAAAGATTGTCTCCAATTTGAATCACAAGCAAGCTTTGGTTGCCAGAGATTCTGTTGCCAAGTACATATACTCGGCACTATTTGACTGGCTAGTGGCGTATATCAACCAGGACTTGTGTCCTCCAGAAGTCGCTCAGCAAATTAAGACATTCATTGGTGTCTTAGATATTTACGGTTTTGAGCACTTTGAGAAGAACTCCTTCGAACAGTTCTGCATTAACTACGCCAATGAGAAGCTACAGCAAGAGTTCAATCAGCACGTGTTCAAGCTCGAGCAAGAGGAGTACATTAATGAGAAGATTGAATGGTCCTTCATCGAGTTTAGTGACAACCAGCCATGCATTGACTTGATTGAGCAGAAATTGGGTGTCTTGTCCTTGTTAGACGAGGAGTCCCGTTTGCCAGCAGGTAACGATGAGAGCTGGATCCAAAAGCTATACGACAACCTTGACAAGCCACCAACAAACAAGGTCTTTAAGAAGCCAAGGTTTGGCCAAACTAAGTTCACAGTGGCCCATTACGCATTGGATGTCTCTTACGACATTGAAGGCTTCATTGAGAAGAACAGAGATAGCGTTTCTGAAGGCCACCTTGAGGTGTTGAAGGAGGCGAAGAACGAACTCTTGGTTGATATCTTGGAAGCTTTGGATGCTACCAATGCCAAGGCTGAGGAAGCTGCTACTGCTGCCGCCGCCGCTACCGCCTCCAAGAGACCAGGTCCATCGAAGGCTGTCAAGAGAAAGCCAACTCTTGGATCTATTTTCAAAAGCTCTCTGATTGAGCTGATGAAGACCATTGATTCCACCAACGTTCATTACATTCGTTGTATCAAGCCGAACGAAGAAAAGAAGGCCTGGAAGTTTGACCCATTAATGGTTCTCTCCCAATTGAGAGCATGTGGTGTGTTGGAGACCATCAAAATCTCTTGTGCCGGTTTCCCATCCAGATGGACTTACGAGGAGTTTGCGGGTAGATACCACTTATTGTTGAACTCAGATGAGTATGAAGGCCTTCTCACAGGCAAGAGTTCTGAGGAGACTATCCGTGAAATTTGTGACAAGATCTTGAAACGTACTGTTGAAAAGGAGGGGACCTACCAATTGGGTCTGACAAAGATCTTCTTCAAGGCTGGTATGTTGGCCCATTTGGAGAAGCTGAGAACCGAAAAGTTGAATTCTTCTGCCACTTTGATTCAGAACAACATCAGGGGTGTGTACTACCGCCGCCAATACGTTGACACCAGACAATCCATCATCAAGTTGCAGACCTTGGTTCTTGGTTACAATGCACGTGCTAGAGCTCAAAGAGAGATTGAGTCCAAGGCTGCGACCTCCATCCAAACTTTGATAAGGGCTAAACAAGCACGTGCCAGATTCACCGGTGCTACCCGTTCTATTGTTGCTCTCCAGAATGTGATCCGTGCCAGACAGGCTAGAATCAAGTTTTACGAGGGTCAGAAGCAGCGGAGCATCGTTATCATTCAGAACAAATTCAGATCATGCAAGCAGAGATCTGATTTCTTGAAGCTAAGAAAGGCAGCCGTTGTCGCCCAGACATACCACAGAGTAAAGCTGGCTAAGAAGCAGCTTGCAGATTTGAAGATTGAAGCCAAGTCCGTGAATAGATTGCAAGAGGCAAGTTACAAGTTGGAGAACAAGGTTATCGAGTTGAACTCTAAGCTTTCCGACAAAGTCAATGAGAATAAGGGCTTGATTGCTGAGCTGCTCGCCCTGAAGACCACTTTGGAGCTCTCTCAACAGAGCCATGAAGAGCTCAAATCCAGGGAGTTGTCTGTTCAAAGGCAACTCGAAGAGAACTCTGATAACCACTTGAAGGAGATCGAGGAGTTGAACGTTGACCTAGCCAAGTCGAAGGAGGAATTAGAGCAGTCCGCTCAAAAGATTACCGAGCTGACTGAGCTGCAGACTCAACTAAAGGAGGAAGTCAAAGAAACTCTAACTCAACTAGCTGCTGCCAAAGAGGAGTTGCACAAGCACGCCGTCACAGAGGGGGATTTGAAGACCGAGGTGGATAACTTGAAGAAGCAGCTGGACCAAATGAGCAAACGTGGCGGCAGCACCATCAATGGTAGAGCCGTTGGTATCCCATCCACTCCAAAGAGATCAAGACGCTACAGTACACAATCTCAAGAGACTGAGAGATCACTATTCAGTCCAAAACAGGTCTCCGTTATCCCAGTTTCTAATGAGGAGGATGCTGAGTCTACTTTGAGCACTCTGTCATCAATCACCAACGAGTTGTACAACTTGCTCCAAGACTCCAAGACATTGTACAAGGAGATCATCAATGGCTTGTTGAAGAACCTGAACGTTCCACAGAGCGGTGTAATGACCGAATTGACTAAAAAGGAGGTTCTGTTCCCTGCCAGAATCATCATCATTATCCTCAGTGACATGTGGAGATTGGGCTTGACCAAGGAGTCTGAGAGTTTTCTGGGGCAGGTTCTGCAAGCAATCCAAGACATTGTTTCTGGACTGAAAGAAGAGGAAGTCATCATCCAACACGGTGCTTTCTGGCTATCCAATGTTCATGAGCTCTACTCTTTTGTTGCTTATGCGGAGGCCACCATTTTGGAGAATGAGGATATTTCAAACGAGATGGGAGAGGAGGAATACTCTGAGTACCTGAAGTTGGTCGCCGTTGTGAAGGAAGACTTTGAGACACTATCATACAACATCTACAATATGTGGATGAAGAAGATCCAGAAGGAGCTGGAAAAGAAAGTTATCTCCGCGGTCGTCATGTCCCAATCCTTGCCGGGTTTCATTACTACTGAGACGTCACCATTCTTTTCTAAGGTGTTCTCGCAGAATGTCTCATATAAGATGGATGACATTTTGAGTTTCTTCAACAATGTCTTCTACTCTTTGAAGAACTACTTGATTGAACCAGAGGCTGGTAACCATATCATTGTTGAGCTTTTGAGATTCATCAACGCAATCTGCTTCAACGACTTGATTATGAGACGTAACTACCTGTCGTGGAAGCGTGGTTTGCAATTGAACTATAATGTGACGAGGTTGGAGGAGTGGTGCAAGTCCCACGACATTCCAAACTCTTCAAACTACCTGTTGCATTTGTTACAGGCTGCTAAGCTGCTACAATTGAGAAAGACTTCGAAGGAGGATATTGAGATCATCTTTGAGATCTGTTACGCTTTGAAGCCAGTCCAGATCCAGAGACTGTTGGCCCAGTACGCCGTTGCTGACTACGAATCACCATTGGACGAGAGTGTGTTGAGTATTGTTGCCAACAGAGTCAAGGAGCAAGGAGGCTCCTCTGATGACTTCTTTGAGACTGTTTCCAACGATTCTATGGATGACCCATTCAGACAGGCTGAGATTAGACCATTTACCAGAGTCGAGGCGTACGTCCCAGCTTGGTTGAACCTGCCTACTGTGAGAAGAATTGTGGAGTTGGTGACCAAGAACGCTGCAGCACAGGAGTACATCAATGCCCATCCAGAAGCTGGAGAAGCACTAGAAGAAGGCGAGTAGACTATTATTTAATGCTGCGAATAAACATTAATTGCAACTGTGTCAGGTCACTCTATTGCCTTGTAGATGTGATGTGATAGGGGGAAGGGAGAGACCCTACGCGGTCCCTGGTCTCTGGTTCCCGGTCGTTGTGGGCGAGGATCTGGGTCTGGGTTTCTACAGTTTTCTAGCAATACTAGATCCTGCGCAAACGGTTTTTCTTTTTTTTGTGTTTCTTTTTCCACTTCACTTAACTGAAGGAGGGGCTAATTGCCGTACAAAGAGGCGTTGAAAAAGAAACTTTAATATTTTTCTTTTGTGATCTGCCAAAAGCTAAACGAGGAAAATTTTCACATGAGAAAACACATGTGAAGGGAAAAAAAAAAACCAACAGCAGAAAGGCAAAAAAAAAAAAAAAAAAAAGTATAAAAAAAAACACCAAAGGGAAATTTTTGACCTTTTACCAACTCAATTCGCCACCGAATTATCAACACAATGTCTGCCCCAGCTGTCAACTACAAAGTCGCCGATATCTCCCTTGCCGCCTTCGGTAGAAAGGAGATCGAGCTATCCGAGAACGAGATGCCAGGTCTGATGGAGATCAGAAACCAATACGCCGGTGAGCAGCCATTGGCTGGTGCCAGAATCGCTGGTTGTCTGCACATGACCATCCAAACCGCCGTCTTGATCGAGACCCTGGTTGCCCTTGGTGCCGAGGTTACCTGGTCCTCCTGCAACATCTTCTCGACGCAGGACCACGCTGCCGCTGCCATCGCTGCCGCCGGTGTCCCCGTCTTTGCCTGGAAGGGTGAGACCGAGGAGGAGTACTTGTGGTGTATCGAGCAACAGCTGTTCTCTTTCAAGGATGGCAAGAAGTTGAACTTGATCTTGGACGACGGTGGTGACTTGACCTCCCTTGTCCACGAGAAGTACCCAGAGATGCTTGACGACTGTTTTGGTTTGTCCGAGGAGACCACCACCGGTGTCCACCACTTGTACAAGATGGTCAAGGACGCTGTCTTGAAGGTTCCAGCCATCAACGTCAACGACTCTGTCACCAAGTCCAAGTTTGACAACTTGTACGGCTGCAGAGAGTCCCTGATTGACGGTATCAAGAGAGCCACCGACGTTATGTTGGCTGGTAAGGTTGCCGTCGTTGCCGGTTTCGGTGATGTTGGTAAGGGTTGTGCCATGGCCTTGAGAGGCATGGGTGCCCGTGTCATTGTCTCTGAGATTGACCCAATCAATGCCTTGCAAGCTGCTGTTGAAGGTTACCAAGTTGCCCCATTGGAGGAGGTTGCCTCTATCGGCCAGGTCTTTGTCACCACCACTGGCTGCAGAGACATTATCACCCAAAAGGCCTTTGAGCAAATGCCAGAGGACGCCATTGTTTCCAACATTGGTCACTTTGACATTGAGATTGATGTTGCCTGGTTGAAGGCCAACGCTGTTGAGCACGTTGAGATCAAGCCACAAGTTGACAGATACACCCTTGCCAACGGCAGACACATCATCTTGCTAGCTGAGGGTAGATTGGTCAACTTGGGTTGTGCCACTGGCCACTCCTCCTTTGTCATGTCGTGCTCTTTCTCCAACCAAGTCTTGGCCCAAATTGCTCTGTTCAAGGCCGACGACGCCGAGTTCAAGGCTAAGCACATTGAGTTTGCCAACCAAACTTTTGAGAAGGGCCAAGTCTACGTCCTTCCAAAGGTTTTGGACGAGGCTGTCGCCAAGTTCCACTTGGGTAAGCTCGGTGTCAAGTTGACCACTTTGACCGAGGTCCAATCCGACTACTTGGGTGTCCCAGTCAATGGTCCATACAAGGCTGACCACTACAGATACTAAAGCAGGGGTATAACTTCTTGCTTTGACCCAACCAACTCTCTGGTTGGGGAGTGTCGTTTTTATTAAAATTTCCTTTTTGAACATTGCATCAACTGCGTGTTTGTTTTTTGCCCTCTCTTAACGAGAGCTTTTCATGACTTTATGGTTTACGATAGATTTGGCCTTTGCAAGGCCAAATTCACAGGTTTTAGAATATAGGTTAGAAATCCTTCAACGGATATAATAAAAAATACGCTTGTAGTACTTTTTTCAATTGGAAATCATGAATTCTATGCACAAATTACTACTCTATTCTAATTTCAGTGCGCCACTGCGCCATCTCCGGATACGCCGTTCAAAAGGCCGCTGGTACTGTTGCCCACCGCTTCCTGGGCCAGGTACGCGCCAATCTCCTGTCCAAAAAAGTCCTTGAGGGAATCCTTCTCGCCATCGGCAATCTTTTGCAACTTGACTAGCAAGTCGTAATTCACCAGCTCCGAGACACGGGAGTCCTGGTGGTAATCAGGGTGGGAGGTGACAAACGAACGAATGTATGATGCCATCGTTGGGATGGCACCCGACGCACGATCCTCAATCAGCTTCAAGTACCAGTATACGCGAGAGTGTGGGCCCTCCGCCGCGAGTTCAACGTTGAACTTGTCCTTGATATGCGCCTTGACCAAGGCAGTCAGACCGGGGAATTGCAATGTACCGTTGATGATCTCATTGACCGAGAGTTCAGCAGTGTCAAAGCCACGAGACTTGAAGTCCTTGGCAAAATGGAACTTGGCTGCCATGTTGGAGTTTCTGAGATGCGCACTCTTCATGTTTTGCTCAATCTTGGAGATTGGAATGTAAAAATTCCATTCGTCAGAATGAGCCAGAAAGGCGCTACCCAAAAGGGCAATGAACACAGAAAATGCAGCATTCTCAAAGTCCGAGATCTGGATCTCCATCGATCTGAACTCAACTCTCCAGCCTGGAACGCTCTTGTTGTCTGGGGTGGCCGCCTGGGTTGGTGGCTTGAAGCGCAATGTCTGCCAGTTGGTGGACTGGATGTTCTCAAAGTGGTCAGTGTCAGCCTTGTTGTCCTGGTCGACCCTCTCGCCGAATATCACAATTGGATCACGGATGTACAAGTGGGCAAAGTGACGCGCCAGTGGCTCGTCAAAGAGCGCGTTGGCACGCAATTCGTCGAGCACCTTCTCGTTGACGACTGGCTCAATATCGTTGAGCTGAGGCTCAAAGAAGCCAAACTGGCCTGTGCGACGCTGCAGGTCGCCCAGGTACGAGTCGATTGAGTCGTAACGCGATTTCGCCACGCTCTGCACTTCGTGTCGCCTGTCGTGGGCGATGCCGCCGTACTGGTTACCCTCCTTCAAGGGCGCCACACCGCGCTCAAAGGGCGTTCTGTCGTCGACGGCGCCAGAGATGACATTCCAGCGAACGTCCTGATCGGCGAGCCAGCCTTTGAAGATGGGTGCCGCCGCTGTCAAGCTCAGAAATACCGGTGCGAGGTTGGCCCAGCTGTCGTACAGGTACCGCGCCTGCGCAATGTCCGGCGCCTGGACGGTGACTTGCAAACACGAGTTGCCCATGCCAAAGCCCATCGAGTCCATGTAGATGTGCCCTTGTTTGGCAGCACCAAGCTGCGCCTCGGCATCCTCAGGGAACAGGTCCCTGGTCGGGGTGCCATCGGTGGCCGGTGTCCTGACGTCCTGGAACAGCGGGACGTTGATGGCCACCTTCTCGCCGCGGCGGCGGCGAATGTTGGCCGTCAGCGTAGGGAAGCGGACGTGGCGGTTGATGATCTCGTCCGGGAGGAACAGGGAGCGCGAGGCCTCGCCATTGGCCTGCGCCGGCGGCGTCGTGAACTGGCCAACACCCATCAGTGGGAAGGCAGTGACCGTGACCGGGCGGACCGAGGCGTCGCGCAGCGCCACCTCGGCGACAGTGCGTCTGTCCTTCATGTTCTTCTCGACGTAGGCGAAGCAGTCGAAGGAGTCGCCGTCGTAGGGCGCCGCCGGCGTCGCCTCGAGCATGTAGCGGCCGTACTCCGGGTGGAAGTTGACGTCGTTGCTCTGCGCCAGCGCCGCGAGCGCACCGCCCTCGTTGAGGTCGTCCAACACGTGATCCTTGTCGATCGCCAGAGTCGCCCGCTTGCCCTGCGCGTCGAACCTGACCAGGCTGTACTCCACCTCCTCGCCCCAGAGATAGCGGTCGCCGGCCCTGCTGGCGGCGGCGGCAAAGCAGTTCTGCAGCTGCTGGAGCCCATTGGCGCGCACGTGGTCGCTGTGCTCGCGGGACTCCTTCCAGTGCAGCGGTGTTCCCAGCGAGAGAAGGCCCATTCGGCTGATTTGGCGGCTGCTGTCTGTGGGTTTGAGCAGGGTTGTTGGCGGAAGTCAAGATTGATAAGTGAAAAATTATTGGCGGCTGACAAATTTGAGCATCCAATCCATCCACCAGTGTGCGTTTTTTTTTTTTTTTTTTTTTTTTGTTCTTTTATGATAAGTGCGCGCATATATGCAAGCTCTGTCTTTTGTTTTTGATTTGTCTTGAATTGCTCTGATTAAAAAAGCCCTATGAACCGGCACAAACGCCAGAAGACTGTGGACCTGTGTCTGGACACGCTCCCGGCCGACGTGCTTGTGCGTATCGCCGGGCACCTGCAGCAGGAGGACGCAGTCGCGCTGCTGCAGACGGCCAGCGCCTTCGTCGCGCCCTGCCGGCGCCGCCTCTACCGTCGCATCGTTGTCTGCGAGAAGTACCAGGACACCTATTTCTACGCCCAGTCGCGCAGGCTCAAGTTCACCCTGCTGTCCTCGTGGGACAACATTACCCGCTTCTTCAAGCACCTGCACACGCACCGCGGCGCAGCGGTGTGCCCCTACGTTGAGGAGTTTGTCTCGTACAACTACCTGGATCACGGCGGGAAGATCGACAGCTACCGATACCTCAGCTCCGCCGACATCAACAACATCCTCGCGCTGAGACAATGCTGGGAGATTGTCATCAACCAGTTCGTCAACCTCAGGAAGTTTGTCTTCCCAAAGCTGCCCATCGAGAAACTGATGCTGATCTCGCCGCAAATCAAGGCAAACCTGACAGAGGTCAGCATCAATCTCGAGGACGACTTGCAACATGGAATGAACCTCGACGCAGAGTCGCTGCACACAAGGTTCCAACTGCCCCGATTGCAGAATCTGGTGCTCAACCTCGATCACAAAGGGGACATCAACCCGGTCATCTTTGAGGTTTTCGACTCCATGGTTGATCAAGGGTCCAATGTCAACACCACATTGACCTCTTTGGAAATCAACGGCAACTTTGGAAGGCTGGACCGTGATTTTGAGTACTTGTTGCGCCACACGTCTCTCGAGGGCGATCTCAGCCTGAAGAGCGCCTTTCTCAAAGGTGTGGGCGTTGGCGAGGAGTTGTATTCGAATGGCAGGACCGTCCAGGACCTCACCGGAGGGAGGAAAATCAAGAGGGCCGTCGTCGTGGACCTGGAGGCCTTTGAAGACGTCCCAGAGTCAGACTCGGAGCCCGGCGAGCAGGACAACGAAGACGAGGACGACGAGGAAGGGGAGCTCACCCCGTTGCTCAACAATATCGGCTTCCCTCCCGATAACATTAACAACCACAACCCAGGGTACAACGATGGCACATCCCGCATACGCCTGTTTGAGCATTTGGCACAAATCCAGTTCACAAAACTCCACACGCTCACGTTATCCAACCTCAATTTCTATGCCGGCCAAGACATTGAGTACCTCTCCGAGTTTTGCGGCATGCACAACCTCCAGGCTCTCCACTTCAATAATTGCTATCTGGTTTGCGAGGATGGAACCTCCTCGATCCTCGAGGAGGACTTCTTGACTCCACTCGACGTGAGCTCCTTCAACATCAAGGAATTGACGCTGGGTTTTCAGCTCCTGGACATGAGCAGGCGGGGCACTCCATACGTCGCGTTCCTACAGTCGCTGCTCGAAGAGCACAAGAATGGCCGCATGTGCCCTGAACAATTGGACAGGGAAACGGAGGCGAGCATTGCACTGACAGACAAGCATCAGAGAGCCCTTCTCGCCTCTGCCCTGGCAGAGAAGAGGTCTCTTGAAAAATTGAAAGTGTGTCTCTGCTCCTCAACGTTTGGAATCCGTGAATTGCTGCTGCTGCTGGAAGAGGCGCAGTATGCAGCACCGTTGCCATTGACCCATATCAGCTATGTCAACAGGTTGGAGACCTTCAGAATGATTCGCAAGCTGACAAACATCAAGATCTTCAAGAAGTTCCAGAACTTCAACAACCTGAATATGATCGATGACTACCAGTTTGGCCTGGGGAAGACCCTCATTGAGTACTTTAACGCGGTGTGCCGTGTGGACAACTATGGTGGCAGCGTCTTTGGGCAACAGCACGAATGCGCGCTGTTCAGAGATGAGTTTGAGTACTTGTTGAAGGACGATGTCAGAGCCGTCTTTGACAAAGTGAAGGCTCTCCAGACATTTGAATACTTTGGAGTGGTCTTTAAAAGGGGAGATGTTTAGATGAAATGATTGTTGTCTTCGCGAATTTGAACTGATAAGATCTAGTCTGCCTTATCGTGACAAAATAAAAAAAAAAAAAAAAAAAGATAGAATACTCCACAACCTTCTCTTTCTCTACACCCTAAAACAGAAAAGTCTTCAAAGTCAATGGAAGAGTATCACCTCTTTGTTCTTGTCCATGGGTAAGTCTTCAAGTTCAATGTTGCCGCTATGGACATCTTACTAACACCTTTTTTCTTTTTGCAGGCTCTGGGGGAACAAATCACACTTTGACTATATTTGCCAACAGTTAGGAACGAGACAAAGCAGCGGCAATATCACAGGCAAGGAAAAGATCGCCATTTACAAAACACATGACAACGAAGGCTATAGAACACTGGATGGCATTGACGTTTGCGGACTTCGCGTTGCACGAGAGGTCAGATCTAAGATCCAGGAGTTGAACGCCGAAGGACCTGTCAAAAAGATCTCCATGGTGGGATACTCCCTTGGAGGCCTCATATCAAGATACGCGGTCGGCATTCTCTACGATCAAGGCGTGTTTGATGAAATTGAACCTGTCAATTTCACCACCTTCTGCACACCACACGTCGGCGTGCTAACACCAGGCGAGAACATTTCCGTTCGTCTGTTCAACAGCATTGTTCCCTCCGTGTTGTCTCTTTCTGGGAGGCAGATGTTCTTGAAGGATCACAGCGTACGTGAGAAGGCGTTGTTATCCTTGATGGCGAAGCCGACCTCGGCGTTTTACAGGGGCCTTCAGCGGTTCAAGCACAAACAGCTTTACGCCAACGCTATCAACGACAAGAGAACTGCCTGGTGGACGTCAGGAATCTCCATTGTGGATCCATTCATCAAAATCAACGAGAACTCGAGTCTCGATTGTCTCGAATTTGACTACATCCCGTCTTATGAGCCCATCGTGATCGATTCAGACGCCAAGTTCATGATCTCCAACAAGTTCATCTCGGCGGATGAGGATACAACACCTTCGGAAGAGCAGGTTGAGCAATCTGGTTTCTGGGCAAGAAAGCTGAGGTGGGGGTACTTTGTCGCTAATTTGCTCTTTTTCCTACCCTTATGGGTTGTGTGGTTCATCGCATCGAACTTCTTGGAGAGTGTCAAATCCTACAAGAGAATCAAGGACTCCCTGAGGGAGAACTCGCACTATCTCTCAAAGCTGGCTATTCTAGATGATGATGATGATGCTGATAGCTCAAGGTTCGTATACGAGGTGACAGACACAGAGGACGAGATTGATCTCGACGATTTGACCGACGTTGAATCTTTCAAGAGTGCGATATTCTTTGAAGATCAGGTTCAAATTGAGAACACTCTAAGGGACAGGGCTGATGATCTGATGGAAAGTTTGTGGGGTGCCATGACATCTAAAACCGCGACAGAAAGTGCCGAGATTGACAAATACGAGATCACACCTCTAGACGGAGTTATTATTGACGAAGGAATTGACGATAATGACGTTCCAAGTATCAGAGCCTCCATTAACGAGCTTTGCTACTTCACCAAGGATTCGCCTCAGGCCCTCAATCAGGTTCTCAAACCTTTCACTTTGGGGCTTTGTGAAGAGCAGTTGGATATCGTCAAGAACCTTAACCAATTGAACTGGGAAAAGTACCCAATTCTAATCCGCAAGACTACCTCAACGCATTCTGCTGCCATTGTGCGTAATATTGATGAATCACAGCTGTACGAGGGCAAGGTTGTGATCAAGCACTGGCTAGAGAAAGTCATAGACTTATAGGTGTAGAACTAGAGTCGTGAGCTCGTCTGTATTGTGTTTCTATATTATTAATTGTCTCTGTAGACTGTTGTTCAGCCATTTATCACTCCAACAGCAGCACAGCTGCCTCAGTTTTCCCTTGAAAAGATAACCGAACACTTCAAGAACTGCCTGACCCTTTTTTTTTTTTTTTGAACGTATAACCCGAATGTGGAAGGAATTAGGAAATAGGAAGAGAGTAAACGGGTCGCGCTTACGTCAGGAAAATTTTTGAACATCTTTGCAAGAATCGACGAACGCAAAAATTGGGAGAAACCGGTGTTGGTGTGTTTCTCAATCACAACAGGCTCGATACCTTTCTCCATCATGTCTGAATTTGGCAAGCTATTGAAGAACTCGAAGTTCGCATCACTTGCCAAACCTCTGAAAAGAGGCAGAAATGCCATCCATCCGACTCATCAGACGGTGGAAACCAGACAAGCGGCGCTGGACAGACAAGAATGGGGTCTAAAGTACGCGCTTCCATCCAAGGTCAAGTCACGCTACATCACATTCACCAACATCGACAGCCAGGAGCGCATGGTTGACTTTGAGACCAACGGCGGTGACCTGTGGAAAAGGCTGAGATTCCAAGAGCTTGGCCTTGTCCCACGAGTTGAAGGCCAGGAGAAGCTCAACCCGCTGTTCCACAAGAAGGACCTCTCATCACAGCAAAACAACTTTGAGTCCGTGTTCAACGTGAGCCAGAATTGTAAGACGGCGGAGGTGCAAGCTGCTGCCTCGGAACTGGCCAGTTTGAGATCAGAGGTGAGAGAGAGCTTGCTCAAAAGCAACGCCAGCGCTGTCGTTGAGAAGTCCTTTAACAAGGACACGTTTGGCAAGGCAGCAGTCAATTACTTGAAAACGTACAAGAGCAGAAAGATTTCCAACACTTTTGAGAGTTTGAGATTGCCAGAGGACCAGAGAGTGCACGCCTATGGTGGTCTGTCGTACGCGCTCAAGGGCAGACTCGCGACTGAGCCAAACGGTGTGGTTCACCAAGAAGTTGTTCCAGGCCGCTACCTGACTGACAGCCGTGTCGCCGTGGGTGGCTTCGTTGGAAAGATGGCGGCTGTTGCTCAGCAGCAGTACAAGAATGTCAGCAACAAGGCGGAGCCAAGAGAGACTGTCGTTCCATTCCAGCCATCCGCTGCGGTCATTGGCAAAGACGGTGCCGTTTCGCTTGAGTTCAAGCACTACAGCAATCCCGAGAAGCCAAACTACCGCCCAAGGGTTTCCTCATCAAACAAAAAGAATGACTTCAACTCTGGGTACGGCGGCTATTTCTGAAGTGAGCTGGTTTAAATTACATAAAAAAAATTATTTAGCTCGTTTGTACATAGATCAAAACAGGACGCCTTTTGTAGATGGCACCTCGTTAGTACCGTTGCTCGAGATGGCCTCTTTGATGGCGACGGCCAACGCCTTGAACGCACTCTCCGCCCTGTGGTGGTCGTTGAAGCCTCTCAGGCAGTCAACGTGCAAGGTGACGTGTGCCGCCTGGGCAAAGCTCTCCAGGAAATGCGGGATCATCTCGCACGAGAGGTCGCCAATCCTCTCCCTCTTCAACCCGAGTTCAACGACGGCGTATGGTCTGTTGGACAAGTCAATGACCGCTCTACTGAGCGCCTCATCCAAAGGTGCAAATCCGGTGCCAAATCTCTTGACGCCCCTGACCTGGCCCAGCGCCTGCTTGAAAGCCTCGCCAAGGGCAATACCGACATCCTCTGTCGTGTGGTGGTCATCAATGTGCAGGTCGCCGATGCACTCAACAATCAGGGACCAGCCGCCGTGTTTGGCCAGCGCGTGGATCATGTGGTCGAGGAAGCCAACGCCTGTGTGGATCGATATGACCTGGGCTGAAGTAGCCTGAGACGCATGGTCATCGTAGCACTTCCCTTCCAAAATGGACTTCTCGAGCGTCAGTGGGCCACCGTTGAGGCTGACCGCGATCTGGATCTTGGTCTCGTTGGTGATACGCGAAATCGTGGCCTTTCTATCAGCAGACATGGTGCAGCAGAGAGTCTTGTTGCAGCTTTCTTTTCTGCGAACCAGCTGTGTGACTCCTCTTTCTTCCGCCCCCGAGATAACACCACCAAATATGATCGGAACTCGAATCAGAGTTGAAGATCCGAGGGGTAAAAAGAAAAAAGAGCTTGACCCCCTTCTGGGAAAAATGAAAATGATGCTTTCTCATAGTGTTTCTTGAGTGCGTTGAACAGATCGCAGACAACACAATGAGCTTAGTGTTCAAGAGACAGATTGCTCTCAGTAGAGTGCTCTCTGATGCTGTCAAACCTGGAATTGCTCGCAAGAACGGCCCAAAGTTTGTCAGGGAGCAAAACATTGAGAAGAACCTCCCACAGCCAGGAAAGATGAAGGCGTGGGAGCGTGCTGGCGAGACCAAGGAGGAGTTCTTCACCAAAAGATATAGCCATATCCATGCGCATAGAAAGCAAAATGAGAATGCGGAAAGACGACAAGGGTTTCAGGAGAGGAGAAAAGAAAAGAGAAATCTCCGCGATCAAGAAACGAGAGAGGATAGATTCCAACACAAGCGCAAGTTCGACAACAGGGACGTCTACAAGAAGTTTGAACCAAACCCGTTCTCGGAATTCATCTACGGCACCACATCCGTTCTTGCAGCTCTCCGTGCCAACAAGCGAGAGTTTTTCAACAAGCTGCTGATCCACAACCCCGAAAACAAGAGCCCAGAGATCCAGCAACTGGCGCATAAGCTGGGAATCAAGACTGTCCTCGTTGACAACAAGCACGAACTCAATAGACTAACAGACAACGGCATTCACAATGGCTACGTTCTGGAAACCAAACCACTTGCGCCCCAACCAATCCTTCAACTCGGTCAGATGAGTGACGACACTTACGCCATTGATGAGGACAACTATGGCCAGCCACTACCCAACGAGTATAAAACCAACAATCCTCACCCACTGGGGATCTTCATAGATGGGGTGAGTGACCCGCACAACGTTGGTGCCATCATTAGATCTGCATACTTCCTGGGGGCCGATTTCCTCGTGATGTCAGAGAAGAACAACGCTAGGTTGTCGCCAACAGTGACCAAGACCTCAGTCGGCGCCACTGAGTTTCTCCCAGTGATGTCCACAGCCAAACCTTTGCAATTCTTCGAGAAAAGCAGGGCCAATGGCTGGTGCTTTATTGCGGCAGGCTCGACTGCCCACCACAGAGACGCTGCCATCTCGCAAACACTGCAGTCAAAGGCCATCGATGTCGAGGACTTGAATGCCATGCTTCAGAAGGTTCCAGTTGTCCTTGTCCTGGGCTCCGAAGGCGACGGTATTCGCACAACGCTCAAACTGAGGAGCGATTTCATTGTCGGCCTCGAAAGTGGGGCTAACGTGGACCGCTCCATCGACAGTTTGAACGTGAGTGTGGCTGCTGCTCTGCTGATCCAAAAGACTCTGCACGGTTAATCACGGATTCGGCTGTTTTGTATATATTCTGTAAAGTACCCCCGCATAAACTCGGCCCCATTTCTTCTAGTTCTTTTTTTCTCTAATTGACTCATTCGGCATCTCAACAATGTGTCAAAATGGGAAGAAGGAAAAAAAAGCCGTTGTGTTTCTTTTTTTTTTTTTTTTTGCCGACAGATAACTGCCGGACTGTTGGAACCTTTGCGATGACCGAATCCAACAAAAAAAAAATTACTTAAACGAGGAAGTTCAGGCTTTCTGGGAAGGCACAAGGGCCAAAGACACAGCAGCCAAAGACACAGCAGCCATGACTAGCGACGCTGTGAAAGTTACTGAGCACTACGGCAGTCTCTTCTCCGAGGGACGTCACCGCTTCGAAGGCATGCACCGAGACCGCATCGGACTCGATATCGGGGGCAGCCTGACCAAAATTGTATACACCATCAAGGACCGCATCTTCTGGGAGAAGTTTGCCACCGAGAGCATCGAGGAGATCCTGTTGTTCCTCGAGAAGCTCATCAGTCTCAACGAGGTGCGTTTCCACTATGTTGTGACGACCGGCGGTGGGTCGTACAAGTTCTTTGACCGGTTGAACCAGATCTTCACCGTGAACCACGGGATAGACATTGTCAAGAGGGATGAGATGGAGTGCCTTATCTACGGCCTTGACTTCCTCATCAACGACGTTGAGCACGAGGTGTTCATTATGAACCACGAGACGGAGCAAATCGACTATCTCCAGAAGTGCAACGTGACGTATCCGTACATGCTGGTGAACATTGGGTCCGGTGTATCAATCATCAGGGTCGATGGCCCGAACAACCAGTTCAAGCGTGTTGGGGGCTCGTCCCTTGGAGGTGGGTCTCTGTGGGGGCTGCTGTCCGTGCTCACCAACTGTGAGGACTACGACTCGATGCTGGCGTTGAGCGAGTCTGGCGACAACACGAACGTTGACATGCTCGTGGGCGATATCTACGGCACTGATTACAACAACATTGGGCTCAAAAGCTCCACCATTGCATCCACTTTTGGGAGAGTGTTCAAGAACCGAAAGAGGGCTGAGACTGCTGGCCAGTCCAGCGATGGGTTGAACAACAAGGGCTTCAAGGAGGCCGATATCGCCAAGAGTCTCATCTACTCAATTAGCAACAACATTGGCCAGATCAGCTACCTGCACGCCAACATTCACAACGTTGAGAACATCTTCTTTGGCGGCTCGTACATCAGCTCGCACAAGTTCATCATAAAGACGCTCAGTTATGCAATCAATTTCTGGTCAAAGGGAGAAATGCAGGCGCATTTCTTGAAGCACGACGGATATGTTGGGGCCATTGGATCCTTTTTGAGTGGATACTCCGATGACGCAGAGATGGCTGGTCCCGATAGGGAGTTATTCGATAGAAAGGCCGAAGTTCAGTACATTGATTGCTTATAGGTTACTTTCTTTTTTTGTTGGATAATTGAATGAATTGCATGTTAGGGGTACTCAAGTACTCAACCCCGTTATATTTTTGAGGGTACAATTGAGTAGAGTGCACTACTAGCGGTACTGTGTGTGTTTTTGTTTTTTTTGCCTTTGGGCTTTTGTTGATCATGTATTAGTACGTATTAATGCACGAGTATCGTCCTATTACTAGTTCAACAAATGGTTCCTCTCAATAACATATATTCAGTACATAATTCAGCGGCAGCGTGCCCTCTAATAGCTCTCCAGCGCTTATTGCAGCCACGTGTAACTCCTCACTTAGTTCCACGCCAGTACCCATACTCTTAATACAGTGGCATTGCCCAATCGTTACCCTACTCGATACAGTACTCATTTATTTTACTTATATAGATCTGGTCATTCTACAAATTGGAAACAAATACTAGGTCGCCGAATATAATTTGTTATATATTATTAATATTATAAATTTGAATTAATTATGAATATATCAGAAGGCCTGACCATAGGGAGGAGAGTTGACGTTGATCAATCATAATTATAAACCGGCCAGCTAAAGGTGGGTCCGTCGGCATACTTAACACAGCCCATATTTTCTTTAAATCCACCGGAAATGTACCAAATAGAGTCGGGTTATAAACTTTTAGCCATATTAACGCCCTCAGTATCCAAAATTGAGCACAATATTGAGCGGAAGCAGTGATGTTTTATCGACAGTTCATGGCCGATCAAGACCTTTTCAACATTACTTCCGTGGCCTTTTACTGGTAGGGCCACACACTCATAACCTTACCCTTTCTGGAACCAAAGGTGATCCCAACGACCCAGGGCAGGTCCAAATGCTTTTAAGGGTAGGGTGCCTGCGAAGGGGACAAGGCCCCCAGAGGGCTTTCCCCGCATGCTCATTGGTCTACGGGTGAGAAAAATTGTTCATTGAGACACTTGTCTTAGTGTGTGTCCTGGACACCAGGCCACGCGCCGCGCTCGCCTGGGCCATCAGGCCAAAAAGAAAGATGGGAACGGAGGGGGGGCTGCTGGAAAGCGCTGCAAAAAAAAAAAACATTACCGACGAAGCCGGAGCCAAAGGGGGCTGCAAAGAGAAGAGCCACAGTGCAAAGCTGCGATATGTCAAGTTTAGAGGCGAGATCTGGGGACCATTGACTGCTGACGAATTATTGAGACTGGGGGGTGGTGAAAGAGTTTTGTTGATGATTGGGCTTAAAAATGAGTAGAGCTTCAGTAGGAGCCTTCCCAGCAGGCCAATCAGGCTGGGAACAAAAGTTGTGTGCTGCTCTCGCCAGCGGCTTTGAACCTGGGACCAGAAGCAGCAGCGCATGGGCAACCACAACACCGGGAAACGCTGTTCTTCGTAGCCCCGCCTCCCACCAATCGCGCGTCAACGAAAAAGACGCCCGGCCAATGCAAAAGGGCCAACGAAAAGAAAAGCGGCAAGCAAAGCGCTGACCTTTCTTCTTCTCAAAAACAATTTCCCAACCCACGCCAACAGAACAGCCGCCATGGAAACAGCCAAAGAGGCCTCGCAAGAGCACGCGCCGGCAGACTTCCCTCCACCACCGACCGCTCTGCCAACTGATGACGCCGCTACTGCCACGGCCACTGCCACTGCCACTGCGACTGCCGCCACCCCTGTGCACAAACCGCTCCACCGCGTGTCAATCTCAGCAATGCTCAGTTCGCCCCCTAACGGACCTGTCAGGGATTCTTCAGCACAGTCGCCATCGGCCCAGCCAGACGCTTCCAACCAGCATCACGGTCAGCAGCAGGCGCCTGCAAAGACGCTCTTTGCCCTCCCAGTCAAGACTGAGAAGCCCGCTGTGGAGGTGACTGTGCCGTCAGACTTTGTCCGACAGCTGAAGGAGGCCAACGCGCTCAAGTACAAGGACGAGAAGGACGCGTACCTGCACAGAATCAAGGCCCAGCTGGCCCACATCACCACCTTGGACGTGCTCGCCTTGCAAAGCGAGAACTGGGAACAGCTCAACCAGGAGCAGTTCGACTTCCTCGACAGGGCGTCCCACGAGAACCTTGAATTGAAAAAGCTCTTGAAGCAGCTCTCCTCCGCTGACCTCCAGAGAAAAGACACCACCGTCAAGAGACAGCAGACCCAAAAGGACGAGACCACACTGGCACCAAACTCCAGAAAGAGAAGAAACTCGGAAGAGTTTGACAACCTCACCAAGGCCGCCAAGCTCAAGCTCACCAAGAACCAGACCCCTGGCAAAGAGGGCAATGGACTGCTCTCCATTGCGCCTGCACCATCTGACGTTGAGCCGCCGAAAACAACCCTCACCCTAAGACAGAAGGCTTCCAGGGCCCATGCTGAAAGCAAGAGGGAGGCAAATGCCTCCGCTGAGAAGCAAGCTGCTTCCACAGCGTCCGCCAGCTCAGAGAGCTCGTCAAACACGCCAAAGAAGCCCGAAATGAATGCCAAGGAACTCAAGGCTATCCAGAGACAGTATGACAACACCTACTTCACCATTTGGAAGGACCTCTCAAGGAAGGATGCATCAAAAGTCCACAGATTGTTGCAACAGGCTATACAGACACGCCAGGTCAATGCCAGGAAAACATCCATTTTATGTGCCCGTGAGGCCAAGAAGTGGCAACTGAGAACAAACAAAGGAACCAAGGATCTCCAGGCCAAGGCCAGAAGAAGTATGCGTGAGATGTTCAGCTTTTGGAAGCGCAACGAGAGAGAAGAGCGTGACTTGAGAAAGAAGGTTGAGAAGGAGGCAATGGACCAAGCCAAAAAGGAGGAAGAGGCTAGAGAAGCCAGAAGACAGGCTAGAAAATTGAACTTCTTGATCTCTCAGACAGAGCTATATTCCCACTTCATCGGTAAGAAAATCAAAACAGATGATATGGAGGGCAACGTGACACCTGGTATTGCTGATGACAAATTTGCCCACATTGAGGCCCCGATCAATGCACAAAAGACAGAGGTTGGTGCAATTGACTTTGACTCCGACAATGAGGAAGAAATCCAGAGAGCCGCTGCGGCAAATGCCCAATCAGCCCTTTTGGAGGCCCAAGAACGTGCCAGACAGTTTGATAACCAGGGTAAGACAAACGGTGAATTGAAGCAGATCAACATTGATGATGACGACTTGAACTTCCAAAACCCAACATCCTTGGGTGATATCACTATAAAACAGCCATCGTTGTTGAACTGTACTTTGAAGGAGTACCAAGTTAAGGGTTTGAACTGGTTGGCCAACTTGTACGACCAGGGTATCAACGGTATCTTGGCTGATGAGATGGGTCTGGGTAAGACCGTTCAATCTATCTCTGTCCTTGCCTACTTGGCTGAGACACACAACATCTGGGGCCCATTCCTTGTTGTTTCGCCATCTTCAACTTTGCATAACTGGCAACAGGAGATTTCCAAATTTGTCCCTGACTTCAAGGTGTTGCCGTACTGGGGCAATGCAAAGGACCGTAAGGTTCTAAGAAAGTTCTGGGACAGGAAAAACGTCACATATACCAAGAACTCCCCATTCCATGTATTGGTCACATCGTACCAGTTGATTGTTCAAGATATCCAATACTTTCAGAGAATCAAGTGGCAATACATGATTCTTGACGAGGCTCAAGCTATTAAGTCGTCACAGTCATCCAGATGGAAGTCCTTGCTTGGCTTGCAATGTCGTAACAGGTTACTGTTGACAGGTACTCCAATTCAGAACTCAATGCAGGAACTGTGGGCATTGCTACACTTCATCATGCCTACGTTGTTTGACAGTCACGATGAGTTCAGCGAGTGGTTCTCCAAGGACATTGAGTCTCACGCACAATCCAACACACAATTGAATCAACAGCAGCTCCGCCGTTTGCACGTGATTTTGAAACCTTTCATGCTGCGCCGTATTAAGAAGAATGTCCAGTCTGAGCTAGGTGACAAGATTGAGATTGATGTATACTGCGACCTAACAACCAGACAACAGAAGCTTTACAAGATGCTGAGATCTCAGATTTCCCTGATGGATTTGATGGAGAAGGTGAGATCGGGTTCTGACGATTCCAATCAATCCTTGATCAATTTGGTGATGCAATTCAGAAAGGTCTGCAACCACCCTGACTTGTTTGAAAGAGATGACGTCAGAAGCTCTTTCTCGTTTGGGCAATTTGCTGAAACAGGCTCTTTGATCAGAGAGACCAACGAGTTGGATTTCAGCTATGCTACCAGATCAGAGTTGAAGTACAAACTACCGAAGTTGATTTATAGGGAGCTCTTAACGCCAACTCAAGAGAACCAGGTTGATATCAAGAGTCACACTTTGAACAACTTGATGAGCATCTGGAACCCGCAGCACATCACCGAGAACTCCAAAGAGGATGCTGCTTTCTCTTGGCTGAAGTTGGTGGATCACACTGCGAATGAGGTGACCAAAGCTGCAAAAAAGGACATTATTGATAGAGCTATTGACATGAGAAAGTACACGGAATCCGAGCAGGAAGTTGCGGATGACCGACAGTTCCTGCTGGTGAAGAAGCCAAAGGCTGAGGCTCATTTAACAAAAGTTCGCGAGACAGTTTACAATGACCTTTACCTCAATGTTCATGACTCCGAGGTCATTCCACCTGCATCGGCGCCTCCTGTTGACATCTCTTGTGCTGACCGCTCGTTCATGAACGACAAGCTCAACGAGCTTTTTAACACAAAGATCAGGCAAGCCTTGACTCCCTTATCATTGAACACACAGCTGGACCTGTTACAGAGGGGAACCCCGTTGTCACAATTCCCTAAGGCTGAGATGATGCCAGCTCCTTTGAACAAAAAGATTGGCTACTCATCTATCAAAATGCCATCCATGAACAGCTTCATTTCTAACTCTGCCAAGTTGGCGAAACTTGATGAGCTTCTGGTTGATTTGAAGAAAAATGACCACAGGGTATTGATTTACTTCCAGATGACAAAGATGATGGATCTGATGGAAGAGTATCTCACGTACAGACAGTACAAGTACTGCAGACTAGATGGTTCCTCCAAATTGGACGACCGTCGTGACCTGGTGAGTGACTGGCAGACAAGACCTGAGCTGTTTGTGTTCTTGCTATCTACAAGAGCTGGTGGCTTGGGTATTAACTTGACTGCGGCCGATACCGTTATCTTTTACGATTCTGATTGGAATCCAACAATTGACTCTCAGGCTATGGACAGAGCTCACAGATTGGGACAAACCCGTCAAGTGACTGTTTACAGATTGTTGGCTCGTGGTACCATTGAGGAGAGAATGAGAGACCGTGCAAAACAGAAGGAACACGTCCAGCAGGTGGTGATGGAGGGTAAGACTGAACAAGATGAGGACGTGGGCTTCCAGAAAGCCGGTCCTAACGTTGCTTTATGGTTACTGGATGATGAACAGGCTGCTGAAGCTCTGAGAAGCAAGCAACTTGAGGATGAGAGAAAGGCGAACAAGAAAAAGGCAGTCCAGGCAAGAAAAGCGGCAGCGGCAGCAAAGAAGACTTTGAACCTTGAGGACATGTACCATGAAGGTGAGGGAAACTTTGATGATGGTACCAATGGTCTCCCTTCGAGAAATGCGACTCCTGCTTAGCTGATCTGAAATGGTGGCATAATGACGATGTTTGTTCAGTGTTTAGGTATGAAAAATAGACAATTTACAACCATGCAAAAGGGAACCTTTATAAAGAGTCAATGTGGTGAATGTCGTCAACAATCTTCTCAAAGAAGAGCAAAAATACATCGCCTTCAACAAGAGTATTCTCAGCACCAGCGTTGGCGAGGATCAAAGCCTCCACAAATCTTTGGGTTTTAAAGTAGTTTCGAGTCCCCATACTTGAACCACTTCTCAGGCTATGGATAGCCTCTTGTTTGGATTCGGCATCGACACGGTTGACAACAAGGAAGAAACTGGACACTTCAAGTAGCAGCTGTGCATTTTTACCATTTGCCAAAGTCTGAGAGGTGTTGATCTGCGAGACAAAATAGTCAATGATGAGTTCATCCCCTAAAAGACTGTGAAGGGACGTCAGTGACTGATAGTCCAGTATTGGGATGCTGGAAGATTGGCCCCAGCTTAACAGTGTGTGGAACTTGGCATGGAATGCTTCAAGGAGTGACGAATACTCAATCGGTTTCTTCTTAGAAGAGTCGCCTGAGGTGCTTGATGATAATGAGGTTGCAATATCTCCCAACGAGTATTCGAAAAATCCAGAAGGAGAGAACTTCCTCTCTGAAACCTGACGAAGGCTGGATAAGAACTCAGGATCAATTTTGGTCCCCTCAGGAGAAGAGTCTAGACGCTCAAGAGCCTTGTATAGCCCGTTGGTAAAGTTCGACATTATAATCTTGTGAATGTGAATGGCATCGCCACTGATATCTGATGGGTTCAAAAGTGTCTTCAACAAGACGACAATGGTTTCAACATCTTGGTTCTTCCACAGGTAGTTCGCACTCCAAATGAGGAATCCAACAACGGTGCTCAATAGAAAAGGTTGAAGAAAGTATTCCAAGCCTCCTTTGATAGTCTCAGTGTCAACGAGGCCGTGGCGACAGCCGATGAAAGCCTGCTGGAAAACGCTAGGAAAAATCTCGAAACATTCCTGGACAGTGGACAGCCTCATGAGGTCATCAGAGATGCCACCCGAATCAAACAGAGCGGTCATCCAGTTGCTGAGCACATCCAACTTGTTGCTATCAT
Organism: [Candida] sanyiensis; assembly: GCA_030569275.1. NCBI lineage: Eukaryota > Fungi > Ascomycota > Saccharomycetes > Phaffomycetales > Phaffomycetaceae > Barnettozyma > [Candida] sanyiensis. The sequence continues at coordinate 26,501 of JAJMKO010000056.1, read as the reverse complement.
TTGGTACAATCTGTCTCGAGGTTCCAATATTGTTCAGGTATTGGATGCAGAATGATTGCTGAGAGTCTGCACGTTTGTACGACATGAGCTCTTGCAAGGTGACACCAAATGACTTGACAATCAACAAGAACAATAGGAACACACACCCAAACGCTGCATAGCTGTCCTGGAAGTTCATGTCGTCAGAGTCAATCCGTAGCCCGTCTAAAAAGTCCATCAATGGAGCCAGTATTGAGGCCGGTGAGAGATGGAAAATAATGACAGCCAGTGACTCCGGGCAAAGCGCCAATGCAACAGAAAGCCGGTAAAGACGGGACTTGTCTTCCTGACGGATGAAATCCTCAATAATGGATAGAATCAACCTCGACAGCTCCTGCTGCTTTGTGCCTTCCATATCAACAATCAGGCGCAAGAACTCAAGGAGACCAGACTCTTCTAGCGAGGTATACTCTGTGTTGATAGAGGTTAAGCTACTCCTTATGGACTCCTCAAAGTCAACTGGCATACTGTTCTCATCGTAAACATCATCCGTGGTGGGTAACTGTCTTCCATCAACGGAGGCATCCTCATGCAGAATAGTTCTGAAAGCGCTTTGCGGAAGAAGACCCAGGGCAATACAACTCTTCAAAAAATCATGTCTGAGGTCTGTGGTGGTTGATGGGAAAGAGGCAAACATGTCATCAAAGTTGTTATCAGACGAGTTACCACCACTACTCAGCTGCTTGATGCTCTGTAAGATCTTTGGGTCAATCAGGTGGAACGCGCTGGTGAGTGACAGTTCAACGTTCTTCAAATTGAGCTCTTTGATGAGAACAGGGAGCCTCTTCAACAAGAACAACTTCCAATTATGGACAAAATAGCTCTCTGGATGCTTGGATTGCAATGCAATCGAGTATCCTTCGAATGAAATGGCAAGCAATTCATTCAAAGTGTTTTTGGTGGTCTTTACCTTGACAAACTGATCGAAAATGGTCAGGAAGTTGCTCTTGTGTGTTGTCCAGTTCAAAATGGCCGAGTTCAGCCAGATGAACTTTGGCAGCTTGTTTGTCTTGAGGAAAGAGGAGGAGTAGTTGAAAGTTGGGCTGATCGAGATGGACTGCCTCAAGCTCATAGAGCTCTTGTTTGTGACGCGTCCGAGGGTCTCGTCAAGTTCCTCAGCCAGGGATTCACACTTGGACCTCGTCTCAGCGATGAAACTTGCGAGAAGGTCCGCTTGCTCCGCGGTGATCGAGGTGGGGGACACCACCAGTTTTGGGAGTAGCAGGATCAACAGACTGATAAAGCATTGGTGCAATTTTGAAACCTCGTCCTGTTTGTGCTCGAGCAGGAACTTGAGATATCTGAGCACGGCGTCCACATTTTCTGACGCTCCGAGGTTACTGCACACAATGCTCGATTGGTCCCTCTCGTTTCTGAGCTCTGTGGTCAGCGCTGCCAGGATGAGGAACTGGTTGTGCTCGGTGGCCAATTTGAGATTGGACAGAACAGTGGAGAACTTGAGGTTGGTCGATTGGTCTGACAGCACGACTGTGGATATGTAGACAGCGGCCATCGGATCCTCAGTTGCCGTATTGCAGAGCATCTTTACAATGTCATCCTCTCTAACCTCCTCTTTGTGGTTCAGCTGTTTGAGCAGTGAATGGAACAGTTCGGGAGGAGCCCTGCGTTGCAAACAGAACTCTAAAAGAGAACTCAATTGCAAGTCAACCATCACGTTTAGTCTGAAGGGATAGCTTCGATGGTTTCAATTGTTCTGATATCTCTCTCGCCCTTTGATATCCTTCCTGGCCTGGTTGGAGGAGGGGAGGTTGCAGCGAACCGACCGGTAGTCCATCACGTGCTACCACGTGACTGTCCTGGCCGGGAGAATCATCCGGGAAGCGCCGCCCTTTTTTTTTTTATTTTTTCTTTCTCCGAGTCTTGATGAGAGATCGATATTGAAGGGCAGCCAGACTTTTGACAAACCTCATTGTCGGTTTGTGAGATACAGGTACTCTTGAAGTCAGTTTAAGTGGTCATACAGTCACCATCAGTCACTCGTTTTGAACTACACACTCACCCAAACCACTCATTATTTGGCTTTTTTTTTTTCTTTCTTTTCTTTCTTTCTTTTGTTGACTCTTTGAACGAGAGCCAAAAGTTTGACCCCCCTACTGCCACTTGTTTGTCTCTGTTCCATTGGAATAATGGTGTCCCGTCTTGAAGAGACCCAGAAGAGAACTGATTTTGACTTCTCAGCGGAGACGTCAACTGCTGTTCCTCCAGCCAATGAGCGTGCGCGTCTCACCACCGGTGATGATTCAACCGTCAAAGAGTCCGATGTTAAGGTGGAGGAGAGTTTGCCCTTCGATTACCAGTTCGCTGAGGTTGAGAAGGCCATTTCGAACTTCACGAAGCACCAGCCATTCAACCACCACTACGCTCCAAATGTGAATGTGAATAGAAACCATCACCACCACGGCAGCCACCATCACCATCACCATCACCATGGCAACAGGTTCAACAACAACAACAACAATAATAACAACTACAGCCATGGTACCAATGGCAGATACCAGAAGCAACAGCACTTCAACGTCAACCCACAGATGAAGCAACAACAGCAACCGCAATTTGCCAACAACAGCGCCATGTCGAGATTCAGACCAATGAACAATGGCAGCGGCTTGCAACAACAGCATCAGCAACAACAGCAGAATCTATTGGTACAGCAACAGTACCAACTTGTCCACACTCAGAATGGGATGTACCCACAGAGTCAGTTGTCGTTGGGATCGTCTAACTCTGACTACATGAAGTTTGACTCATTCCAAGTCCAGCAGCAGCCTCAGTACGGCCACAGCGACGTTGTTAACAGAAACCCTTCCCCATCGTACAATACTTCTGGATTGAGACAGGGCTCGTCTAACAATGGCTTTAGTGGTCAATTGGATAACATCAACACTGCGTCGTCTCCATTTGGCTTGACCTCTTCTGACTTCTTGAGCACACCACTAAGCAACTCATCAACTCCTGTGGCGACGGAGATTGACCAGAGCTTGTCATTGAATGACTCCAACACATACTTGGGTGACATCTGGGGCAGCTCCAAAACTGGTTTGAAGAATTCCCCTTCTGTGTGGGCATAGATTGCCTCATCGTTTTCAAAGGGGGGTATGTCCATTTTGTTAAGGAAAAAAAAAAAAAAAAAAAAAAGGGGGGAGGTGGGGTGAGAAAATAGTGCAAATCAGGTCAAATCAGGTACAGTCGATTCATGATTTATTAACTGAATTTCGTTGGGTTCATGTGTTTGGGTTAAAAGTTTTGATTTTGTTGGGAGTGGGACAAAGGTACACACTCTCTGTTTTAGTTGCGTTTTTTTGAGTTTGGGGTTAAAAGTGTCTGAGGTTAGGGATATCTGGAAAGACTTATTGTATTTATGCAACGTTTGAAATTAATAAAGGAATATTGGGTGTTGTTTGACCAATTTGTGTGTGTATTCTCGGATTTTGTTATTTGGGGGGGCATACACATTTTCAAGCCCAGAAGACTGTCGAAAATGGACACATAGCTGAAAAGGTACACCTTTGGAATCCTGTTGCTATCAAACCGTTTGTCTATCATTGGGACCTTGTTTTTGCCGTCTATGTCCATACCTCCAGCACAGTCACAGCTCCTCTCAAGATTCACGTGGCGTACAGATCGAGGATTCGCACCAACGAGGGTCAGCCTCTTGTCAGACACAAGATTCTCCCCACAGCATCATCTCAACGATGAGATCCTCTTCAACAGGGACCTACAGGTTGATCAAAAAGCGTCGATGGGCCCCGTGATCCATTTTCTGGATGAAGAAAACACTTTGCTGGAATTGGAGAAGTTCATACCAAGAATGGCGCACCCAGCTGATAATCACCTTACTTCTGCTGATTTATGACTGATTTCAGGCTAGAAAAGGACACCGGCAAAGTTGGACCCTCCGATATTGATTGCAAGAATGTGATCGTCAGACCGCTGGACATCTTTGCGAACGGTTCACGTTCAGGGGTCAGTTGTTCCAGGTCCTTAGGAATTCTATCCCCGTGTGGCACGTCGAGTACCTCGCTGGGAGGAGGAGTGAATCAAGCAAGCGATGGATGTAACCAAGCGGCGGAAGACCCATCAGTCCAAATTAACTGCGCCATTACCAAAGGGAATCGGTTCAGATCAAGCTCAAGAGTCAGGCATTAGATGGACAGCTTCTTGAAGGACACAGAACAGTGGTTGGAAGGTTTCATTGACGGAGACATTCTGTCTCCTCCAGCGAGTGAGTGGCCTGTATCTCGAAAGGTGTTTGATACATGGAAATAGCAGTCGAAAAATGAGCGGCGTGGCTGGGGAATCATTCGCTCCAATCCCCTTGCTCGGCCCTTTCATCCTCTTGTCTGTCCAAAAATGCATCAAAACCGTCACTGAGGACCTCCTTGGTCGCACTCACTTTGTTCTCCACAGGGAGTGAACCTTCTAAGTCTTCAGTATCATCAATACCACTGACGTTATCCAAGAGGTTTTTAACGAGGCCAGGGACATTTTGTTTCTTGGGCAGCAGCAGCTCGTGAGCAGTTGCAAAGTTCAAGGTAACTGGCGGAGACAAGTTTGCGGGCACCTCTTCAGAATCCTCAAACTGGTCTGCGAGCAGAGAAGTTCCTCCTCTCTCGCGAGCTTCATCTGGTTGAAGCCTGCCACTGTACCTCTTGGCTGTTTGTTCAACAAGCCCTGAAGTCCGCAGGAGATTACCCCCTGCACCGTACTTGGGAGTCAGGGGAAACCGTTGGGTATCGTTCTCATCGGTTGTCGGTTGAGGGCTAGCTCTGTCCTGTGGCTTCCGCAAAGGAGAGCTTGGCTTAATTGGACTGAACTGAACTTCTGACCGCAGTTGTGGCGGTTCGGCCTCGAACGGTGATGAGTCAAACTTCTGTTGATAGAATGACTTTCTCTTTTTGGATGCATTCTTGTTTGGGGAGAAGGCGCCAACGACGGATCTCTTTTGCTGTTTTCTCGGGGAGATTTCAACTTTATACGTTGAGTCCAGGTTGTGGTGCAACACAAAGTGCCTCGACCCAGTTCTTTGCAACGTTGGCGTGGTCTGGTTGACATCCGTCTCGTTTGTATTCGTGACGTTGACGTTGACCGGAGGCAGTGGGGGTAGGATGCTATCTGATGTGTCAAAACCTATGTTCTTCTGGCTGATATGGGGCATAATTGGGTTGCTTTTCAGCTCTGAACCCTTTGATGCCTTGCCCAGGGTGTAGTCGGTGCTCTCCATCAAAACATCGTCGCGCAGGGTGTGTGTGCCCCCGATACTGGTTGGGACCTTGACTGGACTCATGTCTTCATTGTTTCTCAAATCTTGCTCTGCATCGTCTGATGGGTTCTCAGCAGTGTGTGTCTCTGTCAGAATTTCATTGCTGAAGGTATCGTTTTGAACCGCCTCCTCGTATCCCCTCAGTTCAACGTTGGCACTCGCTTCAAGGAACGTTTTCCAGAAGTTTACACCGGTCCAGATTTTCTTTGAGTTGCCATGGTACCTCTTCACAATGGGTAAGAGCTTATCATTGATGATCTTGCACGATGTGGAGAAGGACTTGTCAATACCCTGCAACGTCAACGTGATCTCTTGCTCCAGTCTTTCCAGTTCTATTGTTTGCTGCGAGGCCTCGTTCAAGTTGCTGCTGTTGATGCTCGGCGTGAACACAGATTTTCGCCTGTTGCTGGTCGTTGGATTGCTCGTGATAGAGTATTTCTGTGACATAACGCTTGTCTGATTCAAGAGCACTTTTGTTGACGCGTTGAATCAAAACAAAAAATGGATCGAAAAGTGAGTTCCGAGTTCCGAATTCCGAATTCCGAATTCCGAGATTGAGATAGCTTACCTAATAAGTCCTATCGCCGAGCCCACTCGGTGGGGGGGGTTCATGATATGCATCTCGTTTCTCGAAGGGATAAGGCATCAAGTGCTTACCAGTCTAACGTGTTGAATGGGGTCCAACTTTGGAAGTTGAGTTGCAACGAGCTGAGCAGAATTCCCAACTCGCGAGCTCGTTGACTCGTTTCTTACTAACGTGAGCATTAATTCGGTAGCTCAGTACTGCTTGAGGAAATATATATCGTATACCGTCGGCTATCCTACGGCTCGAAATGAGACGACATCGTTGTGACTCGTTGGTGACGAGTCTGTGAACTCGGGAGTCGTAACTCTGCTTGGAATTATTCTCGTGATCTTATTCATTTTCATCTGATAATAGGGACTACCCTGGACATTAAAAAGGGCTATTCTATGAAAAAGGGCACCCCCGCACCACCAGGGAGGGTTAGGTACATCATCACAATAAGAAACTAGAAAAAGAAGCGATAGAAAACACAAGAAATAAGTCAACGGTACACCCTTTAGGAGTATTGTGTCAAACTTGGGCTGATGCGTGCTCTGTAATCGTTTGCAACGGGTACTGATCGGTGCCATCTGGGTTCTTGATGGGATACTCAGCCAATTGCTCATCATTCAACTGATTTGGGGACGTGACACAATTACACTTGAGGGTACTCTCTTCAATCTTGATCAACTTTGAAGCATCTGACTCCGACGAAGCGGAGCCGGCGACGCCAAAGTGTTCATCGTACAGGTAGTAGCCCCTCTCATTCCAGTTCTCAATGCGGGTCTCCTTCTTCTTGTACGTGTGTCTGGCAGCAAAGGACAAGTCCCAAACAAAGATGGCGTACAGGAAGACGTAGCAGTAGGCCAGCACCCACTCAAACCATCCGGAAAGGCTCTTATCTGGCACAAGTTCAAATGCGATTTCGAAAACAAGCGATACTGCAATCCAGATTGTCTTCAGAGCTCCTGAAATTCTAAACTTGTTCCAAACGTGGTGATCAACGTGAATTCTCTCATAGTGCTCACCCATTAGGAAGTATTGGACAATAACACAGATAATGGAAAGCATGACGAAAAGGATAAAAACCCCCAACAAGAGGTGATGGAAAATAGGATACTCGGTCGTCCTAAAGATTGAACACAGTAGGATACCAACCTGGCCGACGGAGCCAAGAACCACAGCTGCAAACATCAGGTTTCTCTCGTGCTTGGTGAACCAAAATTGAAGCCGTCCAGTTCTTCTCAAATTGTACTCTGTGATGATTGTCGAGGCATAGCAAATGCCTTGAAGCGCAGCGCCGGCAATGAAAACTGGTTGCATTGCGGTGGCTCCAATATGAGAGATATAAACCGGGAACTGTTGTCTCCCGACAAAGTCGTAGATTGGGTGACCTTGAGAGGACCAGACACACAGTAGCGTGGTCAGCATGGCGGCCCAGAAGAGACCACCTGCAGCAGGTATAAGGAACCAGTAGTTCTTTGGTTTGGAGAGCTCGAGCATTTTAGTGAGGTAGACGTGGAGAGAGAGAGAGAGGAATTGAGGAAGGGCGGGCAGGCGAGTATTTAAATATTGTAGCATCTTTGATATTGAACAGACAATTGCCATACTTTGTCTGTTTGGCTGTCAAGACAAAAAAAAAGTTCTCATCTGATCTGAACAGAACACCTTCGGCACTGTAAAAAGTGGATAAGCTGTTTGCAATTCCGCAGAGGCCACGGCAATAAAATTATCCCCCTAACCGAGAACTCACAGTTGAGTCTTCAATCTTGACTTGAAATGGGGCTGACGAGGTATATGCAGTATACATATCTTCTGTATAATTTCCCTGACCCCCTTTTTTTTTTTGTTGTTGGTTGGGGCACTCCGGAAACATTTTCACCGAAAAAGGGACAGAGGGCCGATAGTGGCAACTTTGTTGACAAAAACTTTTGTGGAAATATACGCATTCCACGCACCAACCGCACAGATCTGACATGGGAAACGCGATGTCTTCCAGCTTTGCCCCGGAGTGTACTGCGGCCAAGAAAGAGTACGACGACTGCTTCAACAACTGGTACTCCGAGAGTAGGTATTGGCCTGGCGATGTTGGACAAGAGAGAAGACTAACAACGACACGCAGAGTTTTTGAAGGGAAAAAGCCTGTACAATGAGTGCGACGAGCTATGGCACGATTACAAGGCCTGTGTTGACGTAAGTGGCTATCAAGGGGACCTGTGCCACCCACCCCCTCGTTCTTTTTGCCTGGGGAGGATATACTAACAAGGGAGCAGTTGGCACTGGCAAAGAAGGGCATCTTGCCTATGCTTGAAGAGGCCAGAGAGGAGGCACCTTTTGAGAAAGGTGGCCAGCTGAAGGAGAGCGATTCCAAGAAGTAGAGGGTTGCTGGGGACGACCGTGCTTGTACATAGACAGAGAGAGAGACCAAAAGAGCGTCCATGATTACACCCAACGTAGATTCCTTTCCGGATTGGACATAGTGAAATGTGATCACAACACTGGCACGAACCCGTATCAGGCGGTCGGTCAGCTATTGAACCGGAGCCCAGGTCTATTGTTTTTCTTTTCGTCTTACATGCGAGTAATCAGCCGGGCGTCGGGTAACGTCTCGATCCGGGTTGGGAAACAAAAACAACCGCGTAGTGCCACTATTAAAGCCCTGAACCCCCAAACCCACATTGGATAGCGCTTCGGCACATCTTAGCTCTGATGAACCCCGCCAACAACCGCATACAGCTACCGCCCTTCCAGCCAATGATGATGGAGCATATCCCTGGACAACAACAGCCACAACAACAACAACAACAACAACAACAACAACAACAACAACAACAACAACAACAACAACAACAACAACAACAACAACAATCCCTCCAAATGTCCGGGTACGACAACAGCGCTCCCCAGTCCTACCGTGGCACCAACGCCTCGCCAATAGCAGTCCCACCTGCCCAGCCAGGGAATCTCATGGCACTCTCTGCGATGGGTCAGGGACAACTGCCTGACCCGCTCCCAACAGGTTTGGGACCCTCAGCGAGCAATCTAACCAAGCAGGGCAGGAGCAGGCTCCGTGTCAAAAAGGCCTGCGATCGTTGCAAGAGACAGAAGAGCAAGTGTGATGGCGAGATGCCTTGTCAAACATGCCTGAGACACAAGCATAAATGTGTCTACTCAGTCCTCCCGCAGACTGACAGCTCGGCAGGCGGCTCTGCCGACTCCATCACTGGCATCGATGACACTGTCGCGGACGGTGCACTGGGGACAGAATACACCCGATATCTCGAGAACAGGGTCAGGGAAATGGAATCCTACATCCTGCACAATACGTTCAACGTGGATGATGTCGAGGAGACGTTCCACAGGAACATGTTCACTTTCTCCCAGGACAAGTACCGCATCATGAGAAGATACCAAAACATCCTTCCTCAGGAACTGGCCAAATCAGTGATGAATGGCCTCGATGAGAATGAAAAAACGGATCTCATTGTCCCAAGAATCCAGTTCTACGGGTGGAATATGTCCGGCGGACATTTCCTCAACCAGAGAACCATCCCACCCATGTTGCACCTCGTCGATCTCAAATCCGATCTCGATTTGAGTGACTGGCTGCTCGAGTACTTCATGACCACCATCAATCCGTTGTTCTCCATTCTTCATGAGAAAGTCTTTAGAGATCAGTACAAGAACTACCTCTCAAACTTGCAAAACGATGACAAGTCCACCAGACTATTCAGTTCACTCCTGTATCTGATATTTGCCATCTCCATCAGATACTCGGAGAATGACCCAAGACTCCCACCAAAAATAAAGCAAAAGGTCACTCCGCAGCTGGAAGAGAAGCTCTTTGACTCGGCGTACAATGTCATCACTCAGTTGAGTTTTGAGTGGCAATCATACGAGCTGATCCAAGGATGGATCCTCATTACACTGTACCTCAGAACCACGCATCGTCAAAACTCATCCTACATGGCCCTGGGAACAGCCATCAGAATGTGCAAAGGAATGTCCTTGAATATGAACCTTGTGCCCGAGAAGCTGGACAAGCCATACGAGTGGACCAAGGCCAGAAGAGTGTTTTGGCTGGTGTACACCTGGGATAGATTGCACGGGTTTCAATCTGGTAAGGGCTACGACATCCAGGACAGAACCATTGTGGTGCCGTTCCCTGACCTATCGGAGGATTCCTTCGACGGGTGGCTGACCAAACCCTCTTTGGCCATGCTCCACCTGGCAAGGATTTCTGGTGAAATCCAGAGCTTTGTCAATGGTCACTACAGAAAGGATACAAGCTTCATTGAGAATATCACCGATAAGTTGACACGTTGGGAGGAATGGTTTCAAGAAAACTCTGAAGAAGTGGAGCCACTGGTTGTCGACCAGGTGTATTTGACCTACCATGATATTGCTCTGAACTTCAATAACAAGGTGTTGTTCAAGCTCGTGGAGAGAGTGTACTACCCGGATGACTCCCACAAACAGATGGAGGCCCTGTTGAAACACGGTGCGGAGGTTTTGGAACGTTTCCAGAAGATTGATGCAGAGGAGCAACTCTTCATTCCATGGTGGATGAATCTCGTGCTTCTATTCAACATTGCGTTGATAGATGTGACGTTGATCAATTCAGGTTTATTCCAAAAGCACTGTACGGAGAACCTTGCTGGGGCGTTGAAATTGCTGACGAAATTGGAGGCAAAGGCACACATGGCCAAAGAGTGCATTTGGGTGTTGAAGATGCTGAACCACATGTGTATCCAGCGGATGACTAAGTCTATCAATGCTTTGAACGAAATTGGTACGGACCACGGCCCGGGAAACGTCAACAAGGTGAAGTTCCTGCAATTTGACATTGTGAAGGATGACAGGCCACTGATAAAGAAGCGCAGAACTGAACAGAGCATGCGTGTGGACTCGATAACGGGATCAACTGGAGACACTCCCTACGCTGATGTTGCCGCGGAACAATTTTTCCAAAACGATAACAATCCAAATGACTTCAGTTTGGCCAATATGGGCCTTCTGGGGAACTTGAGATGGTTTGATCAATGGGTGAACGAGTTTGATCACCAACAGAACTGAGTTGAAACTTGAATTCTTTCTCGATAGTAATGTATTTTCGTATGGACGGACCTTTTAAACTAGTGAGTTGACTTTTTTCGACGCGAGTAGAACAATCATCTTCTTCAAACTTCAAACCTGCAGCTGACTATAAATAAAAATATGAGATGGAAAAAAAAAAGAAAGTTAGAATGACACGGACAGGAATTGAACCTGCAACCCTTCGATTGCACTGAAATTCCAACTGGAGTCGAAAGCTCTACCATTGAGCCACCGCATCATCTTGAAAACGGAAACGCCACAAAAGTGAGCGCCTCTGACGTATCACGTGACCAAGTTCGCGTACCAATTTGGGAAAACTTGGGCCAACAACCAAAAGAAAAAGGTCCAGGCCGGGAACGGCAAATAGCGATTTGATTGGTGCGAGCCTTAACCCTGCCTGTACAACTGGTGGGCGTAGGGATGCGTGAGGGTAGGAAGGGCCAAATACAAGATATTAGTGCTCCATTGCGTTGCCAGCGCACGGCGCTGAAAGCGACCGCTCCAACTCTGCGCAAACGGCGGGGGGTAAATCCGGGTAAGCCCCTGAGCGTAGCACTCAGCCAAACTGGTGCCTAGAGCCGGATGTGGGAGCTCACAGGTGAATTCCCAAAGCCGTCGCCGTTGGCGAAAACTCAAAAAGGGAAACGGGCCAAAAAGGCCGGGGACGACAGGGCTGGGCAGGACAGGACCACTAGAGCTCCCATGATGGGTGCGAGGGGCAGCTGCCAACAAGACAGACTAAGGTGCAGGGGCAGACTCTCTGCCAGGGGTTGGTGCCCGATCTGTAGGCTCCAACGGTTATGGTACATCTGGCGGCGCCGGCGGGCGCCTTAAATCTTCAGCTTGCGTTGCCCACCTCTGCGTAGTTCAGGCAACGCTGTGAGACCCAGCGGAACGCAAGGAGTACTGGCGAGTTGCAATGGAGTGACGGGTTGTCATTCGGACGGGGCGGGAGATGGCTTTGTTCGTGCGTTCCGATGGGCGTTTTGGGCCTCGCTATTCTGAGGTGGGTGTTCGGCTCTGGTGTTGGGTTCCATACGCCTGATCCCCCCAAGACTGTTCGGTTGCCGTGGCTACACTCTCTAAGGTTTGCATGATGCCGGAATTGGAAGCAAATGGAAAAAAAAAAAAAAAAAAAAAAAGAAGGAGGCTGTAACTTTTGGCCGGGGAAGCGGCGGGTTTGTGGATCAGAGAAAAAAAAAAGAGAGGGGGGAGGGGCGGTGGAGACTGGTAGGATCGATAATGGGTTTGCTGTAACTTTGAATAAAGAGTGCCCGTCGTGATGTTTCAAAAGACACTGCTGCCTGGGAAACAGCCCTGTGAGTTTCCAGCAGGGCGGCGGCCCAGCATTACAGGCGCCCGTGCAGTGTTTCCTAGAGATGAACACTCAGCGTATGCAGTCGTATGCATTGCTGCGCAGACGAACGCACAAAAGTTCCGACGCCCACCGCTCTCATTGGACAGTTTGGATGCGAAGTGACGCAGCATGACGCTTCGCTCGGAAGGCATCAGAAATGCACAGAGACTTTTGAAATTTCCATCGATCGTCTTCTTCATCAACAACTTTCCCTTTCGCAACACCAACAAAGCCTTCCACTTATAACTGCGTGTGCGCTTTTGCCCAGCCCGAAATCCTGCCACTTCGCGTTACTCCTCGCTCTGAAGTTCCCCTCGAACCTTGCCCACCGCCAGTGAAGCACAACCGCCGCCGCTCCTTGTTGTGAAATCACCGAGATCCGAGTCTGTTTACATTTGGTTCTGCCCCCCACCCCCTCCCTCCGCAACGTCCATCCACTCACTAATGTCTGCCCTGCCACCAGCAAAGCCAGAACGCGACGAGTCTGCTGCAGCAGCAGCAGCTGCTGCTGCCCCGCAAGTTGACGGCAGTGTCCTTGAAACCCACACTTCCGACGCCACTAACTTGGTCAAGAACGAGACTGTTCAGCAGTCCCAGACAGCCGGCCTGGACGATCCTTACAGATACGTCCAGCAGTCCCAGGAACAGCTGGCACAGATCCCACACCAGCAGCACGCCCCTCAACAGGCGGCCTCCCAGCCACAACATCAGCATCAACAACAACAGCAGCCGCAACAACCATACTCTGCGTACTACACATACCCACAGGGATATGGCCAACCACAGCAGCCACAGCAACAACAACCACAGCAGCAGTACCATTACCCATACTACCAAGCGGGCGCACAAGCTGCCTCGTCTGCTGGCTCCGGTGCCACATCGGCCCAGTTGCAACCTGCATACGGCGCCAACTACGCCGACTACTCCAGGGTTTCTTACGCCCAGAACTACATGCCTGTTTACCAGACCTCCTTGCTCAACGCTGCCTCCACCGGCGCCCAAAGTAGCCTGCCGCAACCAAGCAGCTCCGGGGCTGTCCCATCCTCTGTCCCAACCACTGCACAGGCCCCAACAGCTGCCCCTGCAGTGCCGGGAGCCACCAACGCTGTCGGACAGGTTCAGCCACTCGGATCCAGACCAAGAGTCACCACCACCATGTGGGAGGACGAGAAGACGCTTTGCTACCAGGTTGATGCCAATGGCGTTTCAGTTGTCAGAAGGGCAGACAACAACATGATTAACGGTACAAAGCTTCTCAACGTTGCCCACATCACCAGGGGCAGAAGGGATGGTATCCTCAAGTCTGAAAAAGTCCGTGATGTCGTCAAGATTGGTTCCATGCACCTGAAGGGCGTCTGGATCCCATTTGAGAGGGCTCTTGCTATGGCTCAAAGAGAAGGCATCGTTGACCTCTTGTATCCACTGTTTGTCAGAGACATCAAACAGGTTATCCAACAGGGCTCCACAACTCAGCCACAGCACAACCCACTGGGACAGACTGCGCCATGGGCATACCAACCAGCCATTCCGTCCCAGGTGCTTCAGCCTGGCATTCCACAACCTATCAAGACCCCACAACAGCCTTCACTTGTTGCTGCCCAGCAACCTCAACCCCAGAATGCCACCCCGGCACAGGGCCCGGGATCCACCACTGCATCTGCCCAACCAGCCACGGGTACCTCTTCGGTGGGCCCTCAAACTGGCAAGGTGTCCCCTTACCTAACCCCAAACTCTTTGTCCAACAGCTCGTTGCCTGCTGACAACAAGAATGCACAAGCTCTTGCACAGCAGCCAGCAGCTGCAACTTCGCAGTACAGCATTCCTCAGCTCAGCGCCGTTCCACAGCAAAATACCCAACAGAGCTACTACGGTGCATCGCAGTACCAGTACTACCCACAATACCAATATGGTGCAGGCTACAACTCCGCCATCCAGGGTACAGCTGTCGTAGCTGCTAACACATACCCGTACCCACAGTACGGATACAGCTACACACAACAGTACCAGAACCCACAGTATGAGGACAAGGACAAGCAGTGAGACCTACCAGGCTGTTGCATTAAATTTTATCCACCTGACGGACGTGAATGTTTTACTTTATCATGGTGTGCTTTCTCTGTATTCATTTTTTATTCCTTCTCCCGTTCATTCACCACTCTATTCGATGTCTCGTATTCGCATAGCAGTTTTGTTGCATGTCGCCTTGTGTTATTTTGTCATAATTTTGTCGTCTGGTTCTGAGTCATTAAGACCTTCATCTTTGATTTATCTTCTCCATTATTGCATAAAGAAAAGACGCGTGTTCATAGAATATATATTTCTAGGAATGGCGTGTTGTACAACATTATACGTTTAGTTAAATGACCCAACTTGTAGATCAGCTTGCTGCAGTGTTATGCGCGTACGGCTTATAACTCTCTCAACGTCTGTCAGTTTCTGTATATGCGCATGACATGGCCTGCAGATCGAGTTTGCTGATCAGTAAAAGACTCAACCAGCACCTGATGGACACGGAAATGCATGCATCTAGTCAAAAACGATCCATAATATTTTAGTACGGATTCCACTTTGTTGAAGGACGCCAGTCCAAAATGTATATATTCTACCTATGAAAACCCGTAATAAACCAGAAAAACAAACAAACAAACAAATCAATGGATGAAACCATATCTAGTGTTGGAGAAGGACAAAGGGAGCAGGTGTCTCAAAGAGGGTATGTAAATAAACCGAAAAAAAGGATTCATCACTAAGTGTGTTTCACCAACTGTGTAGAAGGGGAGAGAAACCTGCAGTTTTTTTCTCATTGCTGGGGCTTTTCAAAGCTTGGAAGGTCCAAGCTCTTGATGCTTGGGAGCTGGACACTTGGAGTCACTGCGTTCATCTTGGGACTCTGTAGAGGGGTGTCAAATGGCGTCTCACAGAGGTGGAAAGTTGGCGAGTTTGGTCTCGATCTCTTCAACACATGGTGGTCTTCATCGATAGTGCTTGTCGACTGACTGCTAAAGTGGTGATGTTGGAAGAGGGTGGAGTTCGAAAGCGAGCTGCGCAAGGTGTTGTAAATGTTTGGCGATGAGCTGGACAACGGCGTCATTCTCTGCAAATTTGACAGCGCACTGAGTGGGTTGTGCGAATGGTTGTGGGCCATGGACGAGAGTGAAGTGGATGAGTTAGACTTGGAAGTCAAGGGAGATATATTGGCTGGGGAGCTGTTGCTGCTTGAGAAGAGGGAGCTTGACTGGAAAGACTGCGACGACATTGACTTCATAATCTTTGGTGGAGACTGGATGCCTGGAAGGTGGATTTGCTGGCCTGTGACAGGGTTGCCAAACAAGGAAGGTGGTTGCATCGGAGGAAGGGCCTGTTGCTGCTGCTGTTGCTGCTGTTGTTGTTGTTGTTGTTGTTGTTGTTGGGGCAAGGGTAAGAGGTGCTGCGATGCGGCAACCATCTGTACAGGAGGAGCAAAATGGTGGTGGGGCAGAGGGGCTTCCAGATGCTGTGGCAGAGGGGCCACGTAGTATGTCACAGGCTGGTTCATCGCGGTGAGGTTCGAGCTAGACTTGCTGTTCTTCTTTGTTCTGATGTTCGAATGGATTCTCGTGTGTCTCGTCAGCTCGTCACTTCTGCTGAACTTCTTGGAGCAGAAGTTGCACTGGAAGGGTTTCTCACCAGTGTGGATTCTCATGTGCCTGGTCTGGTGTTCCAGTCGGTGGAAGGCCTTGGAGCAGAGACTGCAGACATAAGGTCTGCTTGGGTCCGCTGGACCTGCTGCTGAGGTGGACTTGGAGGCGTTATCAGTGGAATGGCTCTCTGCTGCTGGGGCGGCCGCAGGCATGTCAGACAAAACAGCTTTATGTTCTTCCTGCTGCATTTCGTCTAGGTTGTTTGCCGGTCACAGTGGTACTGTGTATGCAAGGATGTGGAGCTGTTATGGGTCGTGGTCTTTTTTTTTTAGGCTGTAAACGCTGGCACACTGATGGCTTTTTCGGAAAATCTTTTTCTGGTAGGGGCACGTTATATGCACGCCGGAAAAATTCCACCTCAAAAAAGAAACGTTTTTATTGAGAAGGGAGCAGGTCATGTGGGGGTTCCCGCAGCGGGGCTCAAAGGCTGGAAGACGGAAAGAAAGTTGAGCTTGTAATGAACGCTTCCTCAACAATGCAGCAGGTTTGAATTGCGCCAAAAACGCTCGATCGGAAAGTGTCAGCTATTTTCCTTCTTCGGTTCAATCGTCGTTCAGCGGAGATAAGAGTTCCAGCGCTAATTCTAGCGCCAAAAACCTAAACCACGGGTCCAGATCCGGCCCGCAATGTTAATCAACCGCGGAAAAAGTTGGATATTATAGTATTTCCCGCTATATGCACATAACCGGGGGGAACTTTTCCCCGGACCACAAGATCGCTTCAGTGCAGGTTAACTTGACTCACCATCTGATACTTTATCCTCTGACTGCCAAATATGCGTTAATAATACCCGGGATCCTATCCACATTTTCTCCTACATACACCCACACGTGGTTTGCGCCACTAATCTTGAACTCATGAGAGTCAATGGGAAGCTAATGGACTTGTGGCCGTCCCTTACAAAGAAATGATACTCTCTTGTAATGATCTCAGGGACAAATGTTGCGTGCTATGTCGGGTTGTTTGGGGGCTCATGACGAACGCACAACAAAGCACTGTTAAGCTCGGCTTCAACAGGGGGGAGCAGCCACCGGAGGTTTACGTGGGCATGATCTGACCTTGACTTATGTACACTTCTATACTTTGATTTCGGTGTAGAGATCCTCAACACCGAGCAAGGTTGCCACCTCAAATGTGCTCCACTCCAAGATTTGCCTGTCTTCATATAAAATATTCTTCAAGATCTTGTACAACACATTGTACAGCTTCAAGAATGCCAAACTGACCTCCCTTAAAACGTCATCAACAATGGATGGCGATGAAATGTGAAACAGTGACTGTTGAATGTCGATGATCGCGGTTGGCAGGTACTCACGCAGTTTGTTCTCAATGGCCTGAAGGTTGTCGAGGTTAAACAGTTTGTTCTCCACCAAGGAAGCGTACATGAGGTAGTCATCCTCTGTCTCGATCTGGGCGATAGGAAAGATAAGCTCAATTAGCTGTTGGTGAATATTCAACCCAGACTTTGTTAGGAGCTTCTCGTACTCAGATTTGATGAGTTTCTCTTTGGTACTAGAAATCAACCCAGCAACCACTTCAACTTGTTCGGAGAGCCTTGAGATTGGAAGTATCTTAGACTCAATCACATCGTAGGCGTTCAGTCTGAAGACCCACTTCGAGTTTAGATCCTTCTTATAGTTTTTGTCACTTTGCAGATCAGTCAACTCGATTGGTTTCAAAGCAATCAAATCACCAAGTGCCTTGAACTCGTCATCGCTCAGATGCAACAGCGTGCCCTCTTGGAACTCATCATGCTGGAATAGGGCCAGGTTTTCACTCAATTTGATAACCAGCCAATCTGGGGCCATCATTGAGTCATCATCAACGGCCCAATCCTGCGATTCCATTTCCGTGACAGTCGTTGCGAATCCATCATTGACAATGTTGAAGACACGCTCTGTACATAGCTTCTGCAGGAACTCAAGCGTCTCAATGATGCCAGAGTCCTCATTCGTTGGAAGTTGCCTTTTGTACATCATCTCGTACAAACCGAGAAGATTGAAGACTTGGCAGATGACATCCAGATGTGACTCGTTTCTCAAAATCTGCTCGATTCTGAGCTTTAGAGGCTTCTTCAAAGAGCCAATAACGTTTGAAATGATAGAGTTCATAGAGCTCAGTAGGTGCACCGAGTCCTCCAGTTCGAAAAGGCTCTTTTCAAAGTCAGAGACATTCTCATCCGCCACAGGGTCGTCGCCAAACCTGAACAAATTGGTGATGAACTCCACTTCGTTTACGATGATGGAGTGCACATAGGCAAGTATGTCACCAATATATCTCAAAGGATCATGAGCTGACAGGGCAATTGGTCTGGCATGATCAAGGTTGTCCTCTGCGCTGTTCAACTGGAATGCAAACTCGTCGTTGATCACCTTAGAACGTGACTGCACCAACTTCTCAATGATATCGTTGAAGTTCTGAAGGTTGGATGACAGATAGAAGAGAGATATCTTGATGAGTTTGATGTTCGGTGCTTGGTAGCTCTCAATTGCTGAAGGGGTCTTCATGAATCCCAACAGCTCGTTTGATAGGAAGAAAGAAATGCGTTGGTATGAGAGATCGAGCAAGGAATTCATCTTCTCCATGATATTGATCCCAAGGATTTGCTTATCAAGGGAAAGCAGGATGGTGCAGCTGGAGTGTATCCTCTTGACCTTGTTCAGAATCTCAAAGTACTCAATGGATATTGGCTCGTTTGAGAGGTAGTGCTCCTCGTACTGCGTCAAGGTGAACTTTCGCTTGAAGTTGAGCAGTATGGTTTTCTGCAACGTGATGAGTTTTTTCTTTCTTTTGAACGTGTCGACCTGTTGCAAGAATTCAGGGTTCATTCCTTTGACTTCGTTCAACTTGTTGCAAGTGTCGTTCAAATCGTTGATTTTCCACTCGAGAGACTCGATTTTTGACACAATTGGCTCGTAGTCCTTGCGAATTGAGGCGTGTTGCTTCAGCAACTGGCTCTCAATCTCACTACGTAAGCTTCTTCTCGCGATGGAGCCGTAGAGGTCCGCACGCGTCAGTCCATTGAGATCCAGATCACGGCGTTTCTGGAGGATGTTGAGTGCTTCTCTGAGCGAAGGGTCGCTCGAGTCATACGAATTGAGAACCTGGGCCAGCTTGTTGCTCAGTGCTCTGTTGCTCCTGGTCTTTGCAGCGTGGCCCTGGGCGTCTTGCGATTGGGGAAGGTCTGTTATCAGGATCGAGTAGTCACTTGTGGTTTGAAGCAGGTCGAGCGTGAGTTTGGCGTTCGCCTCGGCTTTGTTGTTGATGTTGGTGATGCCTGCAGTGAGCTCATCGTCGATGGAGTCTGTCTCCTGGTTTCCCAACAGCGACAGCGACTTGAGTTTGTTGGTGAGTGAGGTCGTGTTCAGGGGAAGCACCAACGGCGGCGCTGGCTCAGGCAAATTAACCTCCTTGCCATCGGGATTCGGTGCCGCGAACGTGTCGTAGTCAATGAAGTCCATTGTTCAAAGTCTTCAGGGCAACGAGACAACGGATCCTCAGTGGCACGGTTTGCCTAATGAGCTTACTGTCTTTTGTTGTTGATTTTGGACAGAAGGGCAGAAGGCAGAAGGTTGGATTACATAAAGCACTGAGAAGGAAGCCGGTCCCATTACATAATCTTTTTTTTTTTTTTTTTTTCTCCCTACTGTTATGGCAAGAAACAAAGACCCTAAACCTCTGTGGTAGTAGACCTCATTGGACGACACAGAACGATGGTAAGTTGCCATATCATTCTAGAACATCACCAGGATACTAACCCCTTTTGCCAGGCACCTGCATCATCTCACAGAAAACAGAGATTGGTAAGTTTTTGCATCGGAAATTTTTTAGCAGGACAGCGGCATACTAACACCTTGCCCCCTCGTAACAGACAGACATTCTGCACTACAAAGTCAAGGTAATAACCCTTGACTCGCGCGAGCTCATTGGCGAGCTGCTAGCATTCGACAAACATTACAACCTGGTGCTTGCAAACACGGAGGAGTACAGGCTCACCAAGCGGTCGCTGATATCGTTGAAGGACCGCGCCAGGGACAAGCCAGACCAGCCAGAGTCCAAGTTCGTACAGGAGGAGAAGAGATCGTTGGGGCTGGTGATTCTGAGGGGAGAGCATGTCATTTCAGTGACGGCAGAATCGCCACCAACCAGTGCCATCAGCAAGCTTAAGTTGAAGACTGGCCCGGGGGTGATCAAACAGATCAAGACTACGACGATGACAAAGTCCAACACTGCAAAATTGAGCAACCCTGTGAAAACAAGCATCCCTGGATTCACAGGAGCTCCAAGGGGCTTCAAACCACCTCCAGGGTTCTCCAGATAGGTGCAACGCTAATTGAGTACTCTACTTTTTTGATCTTTACCATCTTCATCCAATTAGTTGACATTATCGTGATCAGGGACTCTTCCGCGACCGTACCCGTCCTTTCCGTAGTAATCCATTGGATAATAGTTCTTGTCCCACATTCTGTCCGATTGCATCATGACCATGGCTTCGTACGGCGTCAACAGGGGCTTGTTGAAAGCGTACCCCCAGTCAATGGACAGTCTAGGGCACGCCACTTGCACAAAGGCGTCAATGTTGTCAAACATGGATAGCTTCTGAGGGAAGATCTCCGACAGGATGATCTTGACAACGGACTTGCCGTGCCTCTTGAGCTCGGTCTCCAGGTTGTTCAGCGTTGCCAGGTTCCCCTGTCTCCCGAGAGCCCCGAGCACCAGCCCCACAGTTTGCGCATTCTGGGCCACGTCGATGGCGTCCTTTCTCACCCGGACCATTTGCTCCTGGTCATAATGCTCCCTGGTGAACTTTCTCGAGTACGGGTCGTATCTGTAAGCGGGGATCTCTGGGTTATGAATCATGGCCGATTCAAGATGGAAACGGCCATCGCCGATGTAGATCATCGCATCGATCTCGTCCTTGTCCAGTCGCTGCGAAGTGCATCCGAGCACCTCGCCTTTCGATAGTGGCGATATCTGCGGTGGGATGGTGTAGATCGGATGCTCGCCGTCGTCGGCCAGCGTGTCTCTGATCGAATGGATCGTGGGGTTGAACTGGATGGTGCCAAAAGTGGCAATCTTGCTGTGGGCAGGGAAGTTCCGCTGTATGGTCTTCACCATATGGGTCTCATCAATGGCGATGGTGACAAAGATGTAGAGCACTTTGATCAAGGTAATGTCGATGGGCACAAGGCAGGAATGGGCATAGTGGACAATAAAGTCGCAGCCTAGGGACCGGGCAGTGTAGTCGTCGATGCAGCAGGCACCGTAGGACACATCGCCCATGACCACAGTCTCGCAGTCGCAGAACTGTTCGAGGATGTCGGAGATCACCAGCGAGTAAATGAGCAGGCCTTCGGGCATTTGCAAAGCGACCCTCCTGGCCTTCTGCTTTCTAATGTTCCACACAGTTTTGTGGATCTCAAAGCTGTAGTTGGAAGGGAGCAGCTTAATGGCCTCGTTGAGCTCTGTATCGTCCAGGATCTCCTGCGGGATCTGCGTCATGGCGCGGCCAACGCTGGCCCTCGCCTTGGTCGTCCTGACCAATGATTGGCTGTGGCTGCTGCTGCTGCTGTTGGCTGAAGCGGACGCGCTGTTTCTCCGGCCGACAAATCTGCGTTTGGGAACACGCCGCGGCGTTTCTGTCGAACTGGCAGTTGAAACGGAAGGCTGCGGTTCGGTCATTCTGGCTAATTCCTTCGTTTCAAAAGTTGGATGGGGCATCCTGCTCAGCGCTATAATTTTTTTCTTTCTAAAGCCAAAAAACAAACAAAAGAAAAAAAAAAAAATTATAACACAAAAATAATTGATGCTTGTTTATACAATGTACAATGTTGACTCCACGTTTCACATGTTCACAGACGGAGACACACGTGACCATCAGCGTCTCTGTCTCTCACATCAGATTTGATGCCCCGGGTCTCCAGCTCATCGTCGACGACACGTTGGTCGTTTTCTCGTTGGCGCCATACTATCTGCGCCTCAGGTTCGACAAGCCTCTGATTGACGATGAGGAGAGTCCCGCCAAGGCAGAGTACGTCTCCAAAGATGAGACTGTGGTCATTTGCATCCCGAAGGCGAACGCGGCCGATGTCTTTGAAGACCTCGACTTGCCAAAGAAGCTAATGGCGAGAATGGGCGAGGATATGAACGGCCAATCTCAAGCTATGGACACCGCGGCTCTGCTTCAAGAAATTGGAGTCAGCAGGGGCGGGGGCGTCGCCGACGAAGGTCTGATAAGAGAAGTCAATGGGGAATCACAAGAGCTAAAGGCCCCATTGATTCAAGTTGTCGGCGAGGAGGAGAAGTCCGACCTCGAGAAGACTGCGATCGAAGGCGATGCCTTCAACTGGGAGATTGACCAAACGGTGGAGGAGGACAGCGTGTTAAAGATCAAGTATGGTTTCAACAGCATGTATGACTCCTTTGTCGGTGTGTCCATTTCCAACGGCAATGATATCAACGAGCTTGATGACCCAGAGCATACCAGGCCACAGGACAGAATCAAGGCGAGACTGTTGAAAGAGAACTGCAAATTCGATCCAGAATACTACGCCGCGGATTACATGACCACAAAGTATGCGGATGCCGATGACTACTCCCAAGTCAAGGAGCTCATCCAATGGGACAATCCACTGTTTGTCAGCGATGGCTTCACTCCACAGGAGAATGAGAAAATGATGGCACTCCCGAACAAGTCATACCTTGTGACCAACCCAAAGCCGCTTTACTACACCATTGTCTCCCTGCTGTTCAGCTACTCTTTTGAGATGAGAGAAACGGAAGGCGAGTTGAACACAGAGTCCGCATGGTCCATTGGAAAGCTGACACCACAGATTGCGTTCCTTGACCAGCAAATCATCATGGAGGACGTCAAATCTGTCCCCATGTTGAAAGCCCTGATCATAACAAGCATCAGAAGAGCTCTTTCGTATCCTCTCCACAGGAACTTTGAGCTCTCTTTCAAGGCCTGGATCGATGCCGTAAGAATTCTCAGACTGGGCAAAAAGACCGTGCTGAAGGCGCTGTTGGCGGTCCACGAGCCGTTTAGATACCACGATGTGTACTACGTCTATAACAAGATCCTGATTGACGACTTGATCAACTGGCTAATCAACGATGGACGGGACAATGACTTTGTCTTGCAGTCCCTAGGAGACGAACTCCACAAACAGCTCATGGCCTTGGAGAAGCACGAAATTGTGTTTGAGCAGTTGGATGACAACGGCGACGTGGACACGCAGTTGAATATCCTGGAGATTGAGCAAATCGCCGAGGAGATGTATAGACAGGGCCAGGAGCAGAATTAGACGACGTTTGCATACCCTCTTTTTTTTTTTTTTATATTCTCTAGTCAACCAGCCTTGCCTCTTGCTTCTGGATGCTGTTGTTGATCTCGTCCACTTTTGCCTTCACCGATCCGGTGTGCAAAGCTGTCATCCCCTGCACGCTGTTTTCCTTATCCTTCTCAGCCTCGTCCTCTTTGACGCCGGCACTCGAACGGCGTCGCTTCTTCCCAGGATTCTCGTTGATAAACTTGAGCGAGCCGATCGTGCCCATCATTGCACGCTGGACGCTGTTGGCGACAGTGCCGAGCCTTTGCGCAGGGCTCTTGACAATCCGTGCGGGGGTCGCGTGCGATGTGCTGTGAGTCGTCGGCAGCGAAGGAAGCGAGCTGTTGCGTCTGTGCATGGGGGTGCTGGCCGACCGATCCAGCAGCGACACGGCGGCGGCGCCGATCTTGGCCGGTGACAAAGGTCTTGCATTGGCCCGGTGAGACGTGTAGTGCGGTGGGTTCAGTGGGCGCGTTGGCGTCAGCACCGCACCCGGTTGCAACTGGTGGGGATGTTGCTGTTGCTGCGGTTGTCGTCCCTGGGCGTGCTGCTCTGTCAGCCGGTAAGGCGACTCCTCGCTGACTGCCTCGCCTGAAAACACGGCTGGAATGGCGTGTGGCGGGATGCCTGCCTGGATACAGCAGTTGAATAGGTCCAATGAGCGCGCCATGTTCTCTGTACGGTAGTACAGCTGTTTAGTGATCTCTTTCTCGCGCTGCAGTTGGATCACCTCGATGAGGGCCTTCTCTGTGTACGGCCATTCCGCATGCGGGCCCAGCCCCAGCAATAGAGAGAGCTCTGAGTTCATTAAGGAGAGGGGGGAGGGGGGGTTGTGGTGGCAAAAAAAAATGGAACAGGTGTGAGTTTTGGACTGCCTGACACGAACCCAAAAGGGTTAGGA
This sequence comes from [Candida] sanyiensis, assembly GCA_030569275.1. NCBI lineage: Eukaryota > Fungi > Ascomycota > Saccharomycetes > Phaffomycetales > Phaffomycetaceae > Barnettozyma > [Candida] sanyiensis. Next base: position 2,250 of record JAJMKO010000056.1, on the reverse strand, counting down.
AAAATGTCAAAATCTAAGGTTTCCGTATTTGGTGATGTGCATGCACCGATCGGGCAGTTTTCGCGACCATTAGCTCTTGCCGTCTCAAAATGGCAGAAAAGACACTTACCAAATCAAAACAAAAAAAAAAAAAAAAAAAAAAAAAAAAAAAAAAAAAACAAAAAAAGAAGGGGGGCAGGTGGAATTGGCACATTAGCGTATTTGCACTCCTCTTGCCCAGCCCGATGGCTTTGTCCAAGATCCCATTTCCTGGCAAGCTATCTCCACTTCCCGATGAGCTTCACAGCACGCTAGAAAAACTGCAGTTCAACCAGGAAGTCGTCGTCAAGACGCTTCTGTCTCACGTTGACAGCATCAACACAAAGGACCTGTCGATCAATGAGAAAGAGTCACTTGCACAGCTGACTTACAACATCTTTGACGGATCCAATAGTGACGTGATCACGCAGTACAGCTTCACCTTTGATCAGTTCTTGAAGCTTTGGCTCCACATTGGCCACCTTTTCAAGGGTAAGCGGTCGCCTGTCGCGAGCACAAGGGCCAAAGACACATATCGTGCCACTTACATGTGCTGTATCAACGACAGCACCCTGAACAGACCGAGGCCAGCGCCGGAAGAGGAGCAAGCGCGGAAGCGCCGAAAGAAGACCCCTCGTGTCGGACCCCAGGAGTGCGACGGCTTCATCGAGGTGGATTACAACTTTGAAACGCGGACGGTGGTGTTCAACAAGGTGGTTGCCCATTCAGTTGACCTGCCCACACACCACATGAAGAAGAAGTCGCGCATCCTACATCACATTGCACAGCGGCAGGCGCAGCAAGGGCACAATGCCGGCTTCATCAAGGCTCACATGGACGAGATTGTGCGGGATGACTACGGCCAAATTCGTGTTGCCCGGAACTTGCACACGTTGGCACCTGCAACTGACCTGGTGATTGAGTCCTGCTGGTTTGACCTCGGTGAGAGGGAGGTGTCGACACGTGATGTCGGGAATATGATCAAGGATATCAGGAAGGAGCAACGACAAGCTGAGGATTTGAAAGCGGGAACTGGGCAAGGAACTGGGCCTGTCTTCATTGCTTACGACCCGAACGACAGTAATGCATAACGAAATATGTCTCACAAAAAGTTTCAATTTACAACACTAAACAAAGGAGAAGGGGCAAGCAAGCCAATCGGCAGATCAGTTCTTTTCAGAAGGGTAGGCAGTGGTGCCAGGTGGAGCACCTTCCGGTCTATCGAACGCTTGGGCGGCGTTGGAAGACGAACTCAGACCAGGTGGAGGGCCATCAGGTCTTTGGTACGCAGGAGGAGCAGGATTGTCCGTCTCCGGCTTGTAGTAGGTGTACTGCTGCGCCTGTGCCTGGGGGTTGTAGAACTGCTGCTGCTGCTGCTGCTGTGGTTGGAAGGGAGGATTCTGCTGGTATGGCTGCTGCTGCTGTTGACCGGCGCCATAGGTCGTCCAGCCTGTGTAAGGAATCGGCTGGGCACCGTTTCTATGTCTCCTTAGGTTGAACCGTCTGGCAAGGAAGAAGAACAAAACAACCAACACCGGAACACCAATGACGAAAACCAACCACCACGGCGAAGCCGACCTCCATCTTCTGACACCGAACTGGTCGTAGTACCAGTATCGCTTAGAAAGCATCCCGACGTTGTCTGTAATAGGAGCCATTGTATGTTGTTTTGTTAAGAGAAGTATGAGTGGGAAGGGGGCGAGGGTTTATTTTGGCTCTCTTCCTTTTTTTTTTTTTTTTTTTTCCTCAATCGAAGAGGCTTGGCTTCGGCTGGACACATTGGGGTCATTAGTCAGGGGCTGAGCTGCCCAGGTGCATCGCCTCTGCGCTGGTCACCCGGAGATAATGACAAGGTGGTAAAACAGAATCCAGTCAGAGATCTCAATACCTCGAAACAAGCCACCCAACCACTTCATTCCGGCGACTGATTCCCCGTGCCTTCGAACTGTCATCGCCAGGACCCTTACTTTGCCCCTTTGAGCTGAAGCTTTTTTGTTGTAGGTCATTACCCCGGCAACAAAGTACAACTACGAAGGGAAAACTTATAGCTAAAGCGGACAAGCAGACTACTCAAAAGTGTTTGCGCATAATGCAAAAAAATTGTGCATCAACGTCCTTGCGGAGAGAAGGTAATTTGAGTAGTAAATGTCACTAAACGGCTCAGCCGCAGATCCGAGGCTACTGCTACGGCTCATATTAATGTATTGGTTCTTTTTTTTTTTTTTTTTTTTC